>ML341950.1:0-103530 GCA_005239505.1 Nicotiana paniculata
AGGATGACACACGATCCATTGAACATGTGTATCTAGTAGATGGCTTGAAATATAGCCTGATCAATGTATCACAACTGTGTCACAGAGGTAACCTGGTTGCTTTTACTTCCACAAACTGTTTTGTGATTAACCTGCTTACTCACAAGATTGTTTTGCAGGAAAAAGAATGAATAACATCTATGTCATAGACTTGTCCACACTGTCTGAAAATGAACTCACTTGCCTAAGTGTGTTGGACAGTGATCCCCTCCTGTGGCACAAACGACTTGGTCATGCGAGTCTGACTCAGCTTAACAAACTAGTCTCTAAGGACTTAGTGGTAGGACTTCCTAACATTAAGTTCAAGGAGGACAAAGTTTGTGAGGCATGTGAAGGGGAAGCAAGTAAGGTTTTTTTTCAAAAGTAAGAAAATAGTCAGTACCACCAGGACGTTGGAACTAGTTGTTCATATGGATCTGTGTGGTCCTATGAGAACTCTGAGCAGAGGTGGTAAGAGATATGTGATGGTGCTAGTTGATGATTATTCAAGGTTCACTTGGGCCTTATTCCTGGCATCTAAGGATGAAGCATTTGATATGTTCACTTCATTTGTCAAGAAAACCCAAAATCAATTAGGACATCAACTAGCATCAATAAGATCCGACCATGGTACTGAATTTGAGAATGATAAGTTTGTTGAATTCTGTGATGAACATGGTTTCAATCACAACTTTTCTTCTCCTAGAACCCCACAGCAAAATGGGGTTGTTGAAAGGAAAAATAGAACTCTTGAAGACATGGCAAGAACCATACTTTTATCTAGCAAACTACCTCACAGCTTCTGGGCTGAAGCAATAAACACTGCTTGTTACATAATCANCAACACTCTTGTTGAGAGACGGGAATCAGAAGATGAGGAGCTTGGACTGGTGAGAAGCAGTGATCACATTGAAGTAAACATGGAAGGTGGAACAGGTGATGGACCAGGTTCAATTACCCTAAGCAACATGACAGGGGGAATTCAACATATGCAACCTGGCCCTGATCCTGCTCCACAGCAACAAGAAACCATGGAATTATCTAGGAATGAACAGTTGGTACTCAAACCACACAAATATCAGAGTTCTCACCCTCTCGAGAACATCATAATAGATTTTACATCCGGAATCAAAACAAGATCATTTTTGAAAAATCTGTGTGCGTTTGATGCCTTTCTATCCATGATCGAACCAAAGAACATTGGGGAAGCCCTACAAGATGCTGATTGGGTAAATGCCATGCAAGAAGAGCTGAATCAGTTTGAAAGAAGTCAAGTATGGCACTTGGTACCCAGGCCACTAGACAGATCAGTGATTGGCACCAAGTGGGTCTTCAGGAACAAGCTCGATGAGGATGGAACTGTTACAAGGAATAAGGCAAGATTAGTTGTTCAAGGGTATAGTCAAGAAGAAGGAATTGACTATGATGAGACCTTTGCCCCTGTGGCAAGACTGGAGGCAATCAGACTTCTTATAGCATTTGCTGCACACATGGAATTCACTCTTCATCAGATGGATGTTAAGAGTGCCTTTCTCAATGGCTATCTGAAGGAAGATGTATTTGTCAAGAAGCCTCCAGGTTTTGAAATCAAGGAGTCACCTGACCACGTATAAAAACTCGACAAGGCTCTGTATGGTCTCAAACAAGCACCAAGAGCATGGTACGAACGATTATCAAAATTCCTGCTAGAACATGGGTACAAACGAGGCAAAATTGGCAGTACCTTGTTCTTAAAGGAAAAGGGTAAGGATCTCCTGGTGCTTCAAATATACGTGGATGATATTATATTTGGGGCGACTTCTAAATTGAGCAAGGAATTTTCTATGCTTATGGGGAGTGAGTTTGAGATGAGTATGATGGATGAGTTAAACTTCTTCTTAGGATTGAAATCAAGCAAAACTCAAATGGAACAATGATCCACCAATAAAAGTATGTGAAAGAATTGCTCAAGAAGTTTAAAATGGAAAACTCAAAGGAAATAGACACTCCCATAGCAACAGCTACAAAATTGGATGTGGATGAACCTGGTTCATCCGTTGATCAGAAGCTATACAGAGGGATGATTGGGTCTCTATTATATCTCACTGCAACCAGACCTGATATTGTATTCAGTGTAGGATGTGCTAGGTTTCAGGAAAATCCAAAGAAATCCCACCTCACTGCAGTGAAGAGAATTTTGAGATATTTGAAAGGCACCACCGATTTGTGCTTTTGGTGTTCTAAAGGTAGTAATTTCACCTTGTAGGATATGCTGATGCTGATTATGCAGGTTTCTTGGTTGACAGGAAAAGTACTTCAGGTATTGCTCACTTTCTGGGCTCATGCCTTGTGTCTTGGGCTACCAAGAAACAAAATTCAGTAGCCTTGTCTATTGCTGAGGCTGAATATGTTGTTGCAGCCTCTTGTTGTGCTCAATTGCTATTGACCAAGAAACAACTCATGGACTTTGGTATAGATGTGGGATGTATTCCTATTTTCTGTGATAACACTACTGCCATTAGTATGACGAAGAACCCGGTTCATCATAAGAGAACTAAGCACATAGATGTTAAGCACAATTTCCTGAGGGATAACTATGAAAAAGGAATGATCTCAATTGAATTTTGTGCTATTGATCAACAAATTGCAGATATCTTTACTAAAGCACTGAGTAGGGAGCATTTTGAGAGAAACGGAATTGAATTAGGGATGATTAAAATCACCTGATGAAAAAAAAAAGAAAATTAAAAAAAAAATTGGCTAGAAACACTAACATAGATAATCAACCAGTCTAATCACTGCTCAGCATCATGACTTTACTGTCATACTCTCTTGCCATGTATTAATATGATTCCTGGTTGCTAATAATGTTTCTCCATCTTTGTAAATTGAGGCAAATTAAGGACTTTAACACGATGAACCTGGTTCATCTCTGCTAGTTCATCTGACTGACAAGGTACGTGCTCATCTCCATACAATTATTGAACTAATTACAATCACACATGAGCAAGATTCTATCTATATTTGGTTCATTTCAAATTCTTTGTACTAATCCCTAAATGACCCCTTTCCAAGAAGTCCCATCAGTACTCAATTAGCCTAGAGGTAGGGAACTCTTAACTGTCTAATCAATGACACTCCTACAACTATTAGACTCCCACTTGAATAAATATTCTACCCGTTGTATAATTAATAGCCATATCTTATATAATGGTCATCATTACTCTATTCTTCATAAAGTAACCGTTGAGCCAAGATCATTATTCTTCAAACCCAAAAACTGATCAGTTTTCTTTTCTTCCTAACAACACTTGTAATCATGTCTTCACCACCATCTGCTTCTTCTTCATCGCCAAATCGTGATTATGATGGAGGGATTTATGAATAAGATTCAAATTCTCCATCTATATAAAGTTCTCAATCACCAGAAAGAACCTCAACCCCTGAAAACCCTCATATTCCAGAACCCACATCTAACCCTAACCCAGCCCCTCATGGTCGTCGTGTAAAGGTTCTTGCCAGAAAATCAGTGGCTTCTGGGTCCCGTGCGAGATTCTTGGAGGCAATTCTACAGGCTGAAAAGGAAAATAATTCGGAATCATCAAGTGAATCTTTTAAATCAGCCAATGAGGATAAAGCACCTGGTTCATCAAATTCTGAACAAGGTAATCTTGATGCTATTTCTGAATCTGTTAATGCTTAGAACAGTTTTGTTCTGGTTGGGTCGGTAGTTGATGTTGAAGTGCCGATTAGGCAAAGAAAATTGGTAAAAGGTAAAGTTCTTGAGAGAGAGGGATTTGGGGAGGATGGTACCACATTGGCTATCTGTGGTCCCATTCCTGAGAAGGTTGGAGAAGATGTCACAGAGTTAGGGGAAGTGTAGTCGAGGAAGCAGCGGCAGGTTTAGCAAGCTTGAAGAAAGGAGCAGATGAACCTGGTTCATCTGGTGACGAGACGTTGGTTGACAGGCTAAGGAAACTGGGGGAGTCCTATAACCCCAAGAAAAGGAGGACTCAGAAGTCCAAGAAGGCTACTAACCCAGTTCCTTCTAAGAAGAAGAAAGCTTCTGTAGTTGCTGATGCTCCTGTTCCTAAGGTGTGTGCTATACGTAGTGATGTGAGAGAGGAAGAAGAAATATTTGAGAGGGATCTGCTAGAGAACAAGAAAAAGAGAGCTGCAAAAGGAAAGGCTAAAGTAGGAGAGCCTGTGGAGACTATTTTGTTGAAGAGGATACGATGAACCTGGTCCATCATGAGGAGCAGACTGCTCCTGTTGTGGTTGAGGCACCAAATTCAAAAAGGGATAAGGCTTCTTCAAAGAAGTCAGCTACAGTGTCTGCCACACCTACAAGAACTGTTAAAAGAACCAGGTCCAAGGCAAGAAATGTGAAGGTCGTTGAGAAAGATGATGATAAAGAGTGGAGTGGAGAAGATGAGGGGGAAGTTGGTGAGGTGACTGATAGAATCACCTTGTTTTGCAAAAGAACAATTTTGAAGGGAAAATTGTTAAAGGATCTCGAGGAACCTGGGATGTGATACCTGCTGGACACACTGGATGTTCAGGGGTGGAAGAACATGGTCCTTCACATAGAAGGAAGGTTGTCCAGATATGAACTGGTGGAGTTCATGAGTAATGCAGTGGTCAAAGATGGCAGGGTCACTACCACAGTCAAAGGAATTCAAGTCTCCTTTGATACTAAAGAGCTGGGAGAAATTCTGCACATTTCTACGGAGGGCTACGAAGATTACACTAGGCAAATATGGCCTAGTTTGGATGGGATGGCCTCAACAATCAACATTACCAGATTCTTCAGTGACAATGAAAGTGAAATTAAATCCAGGACAGTCTACAAAAGTGAAATGAAGATAGAGCACAAGTTTCTCTTCGAGTTTGTCATCAAGTTCTTGCTGCCAAGACAAGAACGAAGGCACATAGCCAACTATATGGATCTGACCTTGATGGAGTGTTTGTATAGGTTAAAGCAGATCAATTGGCCAGCCTTCATCATCCAACTCTTGGACAGAGTTGTGAATGGAACAAAAGCACATGCAATCTCACATGGCTTTATTCTGATAGTTGTGCTTGCTCATTTTGATGTTCCGGTGAAAAAAGGCTGAGATGGCTACTGCCAAGGACTATTTTGGGAAGGATACTTTGCTGACTTGCGATTATACTGTCATTGTTCCTGCAGATGAACCTGGTTCATCTAGGAAGCAGCCTGTCAACAGCAAAGTAAGAACTCTAGTGCAGGAAAGCGAGATCAAGGATATGGAGATCCTTCGTTTGAAATCTCGTTTGATTGAGGTTGAAGCTCTCAGGGCTGAATTAGCAAAAGATAAGGAAAAGAACAAGGGTGTTCTTAACCAGATGCTTTCTCTTCTACAAACCAAGACCATAACCTCCTCTGCACATTCTCATCCTTAGGTTGTCCAGAGCTACCAAAACCCCTCTTAAACCAGTTGTTTTGTTTCTGTTGTTTTTATTCTGTCTTGCTCATGGTTATGGTTGTTTTTTGTTTTTTTGTATGGTGGTTGATGTTCGTTCTTAATCAATGAATTTTTGATTTTTTGTTATTGACTTGTCTCAATTTCTTAATAGCTTACATTTATTGGTTTCTTATGATGACTAATCATGTTTGCACCTGCAGTTGCCTCAATGGCCATGAGTAATTGTTAACAACTCTGGTAAGTTTATCATTTTGAAACTTTTTGATGATGCCAAAAGGGGGAAGATAGATATGTGCTTAAGATATGTGTTTTTCAAATTCAAAAATTGTGATATTTATAACCTAATGAACCTGGTTTCTCTATGATAAATGCTTAAAAAACATACAAAGTGTTGAAGTGTATACAGGGAGAAGCACAGAGTTTGTCATCATCTTGACAAATGTCTGACCAGTTGAAACAAGTCCATCAGAGCACACATACTTGACCTGACGCGTTGGCATGAACCGTATATGCATAGGAGATGAATGAGATTGTGAAGTTTCAATGAACAAGGAGAGTGTCTCCTAATGCGAAAAGGTTGCAAATTGATAAGGGAATAAAAGTTGAATTCAGCAAGGACAGTAACAAAGGAAGGAAGTTGAGTTTAATACGAACTCTTTCTCCCAGGAAGAGTTGTACCAGAATTTAACAACAAACTTAAAAACTGACTCTATAAGTAATTGAAGTATTCTTTCTTGAATTAAGAACGCACAAGTGCAGAAGTGAATCAAGAACTGAAAGAAAAATTCCCAGAGATTTTGCAAGCAGAATTACTGTGCGATACAAAGGCTACAGACCAGCTAGAAGAACCATTTCCATCTGTTTGTCATTGAGTCTAGTTGGTTGTAGTAGGCGATTTAATATTGTATCTTTTCAGCTTTCATTGAAGAAATTGTAATAGGTACACATTGTTCAAGTTAGAGTTAACTTGAAGCTTGTAGAAATTAGCTAGAGGCTAGTTACTACGAAGGGTTTAGAGATAGTCCTAGTATTACAAAAGAGTTTATTTTGTAAGTCTGTTTGGCTCAGAGTTTTAGTGAAGAGTTTGAGCAAATCATAGTGAGGAATAGGTCGTGGTTTTTTCACCTTTTGAGCCAGGTGTTTTCCACGTAAAAATCTCTGTGTTTTACTTTACTGCTTTTACTATTCCGCAACAGTAGAAGTTGGAACACCAAGAAGCACCAGGTTCTTCTAGAGAGAAAACACTCGTAAAATTGGGTACCACACAAATTAACCTATCTTCTTGTGTGGTCTTGACGTCTAAAACATCAGTCTTTCAATCAACGAAAGAAACAGGCGCAGGAAAGCTAAATCCAAACTGGGAAGGACCCTACAAAATCTGAGGCATAGCTGGGAAGGGCGCCTATGAGTTGGAAGCTATGGACGGAAGAGTTCTACCAACAAGCTGGAACGCCATCCACCTAAAGAAGTATTACTTCTAAGGAAAATAAGTACCCACGGTCAAGTATCACACGTTCGATTTTATTTTGCACATTTAAAAAATTTACTAACTTTTTTAGATGATAGGCATAAAGTTAACCCATCACCAGATGATGATATTAGACCTGCAAAGACGCGAGGAAATAAGACAATTCTCGGTCTAGGGTTACACTTTCTGATGGATGTTTTAAAGGGTTAAGCAGTCATCATCTAAAAAAACTATATACCTTCGAGTTCGGGATGTTTTTACTTTTCAGGAAAAGGACCACAGGTAAGGAATAATCAAGTGCTCGAGATCTCATTCTTCAAAGCTCAAACACTTGGGGGACTATACAGTATGGAAGGCTAAGACGACGCAAAGAAGACTATCAGAAAGTCAAAAGCTCGAGCCTGAAGACCCATTTACCCAACAAGACAAGTGATACGAGCAGAATCGAAAGAGATCAAAAGAGTCATCCAAATACAAAGCCTAATGCAAAAATGCAAAAAACCTTCGAACATGTTCAGGTTGAAAGGCAAAATATTAGTCACGAGGAAGAAATGTACATCTTTATACTTATTCAAAACTGTTGTAACAAAAACAGTTAGGGGTAAAAGATCATCATCAGTGTACTCATTCAAAAACTGTTATGATTAAAAACAGTTACGAAATCTTTGTACTCATATAGAAAATTGTTATCAAATAAAACAGTTATGGATGAAGGATCAAAATTCTTGTATTTGTTCAGAAAATTGTTATCAAATAAAACAGTTACGAATAAGAAAATATTTCCCTCGTACTTATTAGAAAATTGTTTCCAACAAAAATAGTTTTGATTAAAAACCCCAATTCTTATAATAACTGTTACTAATGAAAAACAGTTGCTCCCTTGTAATTACTCGAAAAAACTGTTACATACGAAAAACAGTTACAAAATACAAGTGTATATCAAATCTGTTAAAAGAAAACAGTGGCAACATGAGTTTTAGACGATAGTCAAACACATGTAAAAAGTTGTGAAAGTTCAAACAAAAAAAAAACTTTCCTCAGAAACATTCTTAAATATGTGAAAAATTCCTATCACTCTATTGCATTATTACACCTTTATGAAGTTGAGACATCTTCTTCATTAAGTGTCGATCAAAAGAGGGTCCTCTTCCATAAATTATGCCTACTACAAAAAGGCACACATTTAATATAACGATGTGCCTATTACGAAAAGGTACGAGTAATCTAAAGCATTCCATATGCAAAAATCAGAGGTAAAACTAAAACCTCAAAAAATAAAGCATGCAAAAGACTTAAAGAGTGAAATAGAAACTCAACGGAAAACAAAAGTCATACTAGCATTAATATATTAAAACGGCTAAGTATAAGTTAATACTTAGCCGTATAGAATTTTTATACATTGAGGTGCCCCTAAGTTATCATTTGGGGACTTTAAAGAGATCCAAATTTACCCTCGATGGGACTGGGGGTAACCACCAATTGAGACAAAGATTAAAAAAAAAGAGGGGTGAACCAACTTCTTAAATTTCTTCAGGAGGGGGTTTGCCTTCACTGGCAGAAGGAGCGGGAGCAACTAGGGATGAAGAGGCACGAGCAGTAGGAGTCTCACCATCAAGTGAAGAGAGGTTATGACCTTGTTGAGCCTTCTTCATGGCTTCCTTAGTTTTAGCTATTTCAGCACTAAGGTCGAAACCTTCTTGACTCATTTCCGTCAATGTGTCAAGGCGATAATTCATATACGCCCAGCTCACATCAACATGAGTCACCTCTTCAAGATCTTCATAATCCCTTGCCCATACTTGAAGCTCAGCTTTCAATCCATCCTTTTCCGCTTCAGTAGCTTCATGGGCGGCCTTAACGGTACAATCGACTCCTCCAGAGTTTGAACTTTACCTAAAGCATTACGAAGACCCTCTTGAGTACGGGTGAGTGATTGCACGAGCTCGCCTGAGTATTCCTCCTTCTGCCCCAACAAGTTTTTTAAGTCTCTAATCTTCTCTGAGGTGCGGGATAGCTGCTCAGCAAAAGAGGACTCCAGAATACTCTTGTCTTTATCATCCTGACTGGAAAAAGCCTTCTCTACTGCCAGTTATGCCGCCATAAGCCTCATCTGCCGCTTCAATGTACTCCTTTCCTCTTCTAAGGCATCCATGTCAATCCTTAGGCTATCATATTGTGTTTTCCAATTATCAGTATTGGCCTGCAACTCTTTTGTCTCCTGATCCGTATTTGAGATCCTCTTCATGAGCTCCATGCCTATAAGATTAATCTACAAGAAATAAACAAATTAGATATGATAAATTTCACATACGAAAATGAAAGAGGATAACCTGCATCATACCTTCAAAGAGGTATGCACAACTTCATTGGCCCATATAAGAGCACTATGGCTGGCTAGCTTGGTTTTCTCAGTGGGACCTATCAAAAGCTTGAGCCAAACTTCGGGCTCACCCGTGTTCTTGAAAGATTCCCCTCAGCTGGAACCTTTATTATCACCTGCCGCATCTCTCTGCTGGAAGACCCTACTTCCCTAGCGGAAGGCATGGAAGCAGGCAGAGATGAAGCAACAACAGGCACGGAGGGTTGAGGAACTGGAGAAGCCACAGGCAAAGAAATAGGCACGGAGGATTGAAGATTTGAGGAAGCTATGGGCAAAGCAACAGCAGAAGCCGTAATAGACAAAGGAGCAGATGAGACAGCTTCTCTTAAAGAAGCAGGAAAAACAGCAGCCAAAGGGACATCATCAGGAGCAAGGTCAAAACCTTCATGGAACAAGTAACCTACAGACTCATGAATGGGGGAATGTGAAACATCTTCAGAGGTAGAGGGCTCAACCACAGACACGGAAGGCAAAGTCATGGGTGTAGACTCATCGTCCGAAACCACCCGCCTTCTCCGTGGCCTGCGCACCAAAGCACCCTCCTCTTCTTTTTCTTCTTCTACGGAACGGGACTCACCAATATTCCTCTTCGAGGAAGACGAACCAATAATAATCTCTTGGGCCTGGGCCAAAGACATCTTCGGGATAGATGAAGCAGACACCCCACGAGCAGAGAATCCTATCAAAAGGCAAAAAGTTAAGCGAGAGAGAAAGAAGAGTCTCGAGTAAGGAAAGAAGCAAGAACAAAAGCTTCACTTACCGTGGGTATTTACATGCCAACCGTACTTCCCGGGGAAGTACTTCCAAGATCTCTCTTCTAAAGTAGCAATGAACAACAATTTTTCTACCCAATCACGGATACCGGAGAAATTCTCAACAGTATACATGATTGTTGAGACAAGAAGAAACAGATACGGTGTTAGTAAAACATCTCAAGTCAGAACGAGGAAAAGTAAATAGATGTGAGCTGAAGCATACTCACGTGCACATTCCACTTCTCAGGGAAGGGAAGCTTTTCTTCACCCACTAAACCAACAGTGGGTACAGCAACATACCGGAGGTACCAACCCTTATCCTTATCATCTCCAGGGGTTACCAGCACTCTTTTACTCCTAGCAGTCAGAGTAAAAACCCCTTGACGAAACAAGGCAGGAGAGTAGAGATGAATAAGATGGTTGAAAGTAAAAGGAACTGAAGCTAAAGAAGTTAAACTCCTAAGACATATGATAACTCGCCACACAAGCAGACCAACTTGTCCTAAGTAGATATTGAAGAAACGGCAGAATTCAATTATGACTGGATCAATGGGAGGTCTAGACCCTAGAGTAAAAGGGTACGTATAAATAAAAGAGTATCTCGTCTTGTAATACGTTATTCTTTGATTACTATTCGGAGTGTAGACAGGGAAATCAGGCCCCCAAAAACACTCCCTACGAACAAGGGAAATATGACCTTTAGTAATAAGGGTTGGATACCTTTCGACACTCTCAAGGGAAGAAGATTGGTCTACGAGAACTTGATTATCTCTAGCAAAGACAAACTCAGCAGGAATAGTTTCATCAGCTCCAGGTTCACGAAGGCGTTCATCTCTACCTCTAGACAAAGACCGGGAAGCCCTAGCCCTCAGAGAAACTAGAGACCTAGCGGAAGGAGGGGAAACTATCTGAGAAGAAGTAGAGTCTCTCGAAGGAGTGGATCCTAGACTCCTACGTCTACCACCCCTCCGACCCCTAGTCGGAGCAGAAAATGGCGTTAAATTCTCAATATCTATTACTCTCTGAGGTTGACTTGAAGAAGACATGTTTACAAAGGCAAGAAAAAGTTTTTTTACAAAAGACAAAGTTAGAAAGTGTTTCTTGGAAGCAAAGAAAAGAATAAAGGTATTTATACTTGAGGACAATCGTCAAACATGGGGAAAAAAATATATAATGATGAAAATGTCACTTCGGGACTGACGCAGCCGCAGAAAGCCCTAAAAAGCGCTAAGTAACTGCAGAACCAATCTCAGAAGGACACGTGGTTTGAGCATTAAATAGAAGTGACAAACGACGCCTATGATTCAGAGAAGGATACAATGTTTCGAGGTAAAGCGGCGGCAAAATATTCCCGCCATAAATGAGTATCTACTTACCAAATATTGATCTATAAATATATGGTAAGTGGGGGGGAATATCTGTATTGGTAAAAAAGAGCTTCATACATGTAATAAATCTTGATGATTCAGCAGTCTATGTGGAGCAATGAAGACACGACAGCTGGACGGGACTCTATGAAGAGGTATGAGGCAAAGAGGCACGGCAAATCACACCCACAGGTTAATTAGCTACAGAAGTCTCAACCGAATTGAGAATATAAAGAGACACGGTCAAAATGTATCTGGGCAGAACAAATGGCGGATTCAGAGATCTTCAATTAGTGATCCACACGTTACACGACATTCATGCAACAATTACGATTACTCATATGTAACGTTACATTGATGTCATAATTAGTCATTAATGCTCAATCACTAAAAAAGGCAGGCGTTATATTAAGAAATTCCCTATATAAGGGAGTAAAATATAACCTGTAAGGGGATCATCCGAACTACTATTGTAATATACTTACTTTTTGTGCATCTTACTGCTTTCCATTTACAAGTTTGCCGACAATTATAATCTTATTCTTTGGTTATCAGAAACCCATATTCTTCTTAAAATAGCTTTGGGCAAAGAATCCAATTCTTTGGTTAAACAACGATTTCAAAGATGAGATTTCGGGTTGTGACACTACTTATCTGTATTTGTAAGTTCCAGTTATTGGTTGTCTCCAACTACCCTCTACTCTTGTTTTGAAGGACTTTTCCATACTCCACATATTTAAGTACCTAAAATTCTTCCTCAATGATGGATCAGTTCCTCCCCATATGATAATACTAGACTGTGGTCATATAGACCTGCAGGCATATAGTGAACTTCTGATACTGGTAAGTTGCTTAACTAATCTACATTTGATAAACATCCTATCAATTCTGCTCATCACTCTATCTTGGCTTTCCTGTTTGTTGCTCCATGTATAAAAATATCCAGAATATTTCATTTCCTTCAGTCCACAATGGTCTACACATTCCCTGAAATATTTTATCTCTGAATCTTGCTTCCTACTCTATCCTCCTGATTGAGTATAGAGTTGAAGTCACACATTATTGCCTATGCACCTTTCATTTGTCCAGCAATGTTTCTAATATCCCTCCATAATTCAGTCTTGAGTGCTGGATCATTAAATCATACACCTTAGTCATATTAAACACCCTCCCTGTACTTATATGAGTGATTTCACTATGCAGTAAATATTCCGTTACAACTCTTACTTGTACTAAATATACTTGTGGCTTCCACAATAATCATATCCTATCGGCTTGATGCTTAGAATGGTTAGTAGTATAGGGCCACCATGCACAAAGAATAAGAGAAGCTTTGTTTGCCTTAGCTCTCTTAATCTTTGTTTCCAAGAGTCCAAATAGTCCAACCTGTTGTTGATGCATAAAAATATTCATTTCCTTCCGCTTGGTTGTCCTATTCAGACCCCTGATGTTCAGAGGCGGACCCAGAATTTTAACGCGGCGGGGGCATCATTATTTTGCTTGACCAGCGCCCCTAAAAACTTTTAGTGTTCAGAATGTCAAGTTATTTATATGATCATTTTCAAAGTATACATATACATATATAAGATCTCTGCCGAAGTTTACGGGATCAGGTGACCCCTCAACACTATAGATAGGTCCGCCTCTGCTGGTGTTCCAGAAGCCTATTCTATCCATCGGGGAGGTTGGGGTTAGGTCCCCCATCCTTCCCAGTTTTGCTACCATCACCTTGTGCTAAATATGAGGAGTCTCTATTATTTTAATTTTTTTCCCTTTTAGAGAAGAATTCGTGATGTAAAAGTTTCATGGATTGAACGAAATCATGGAATTTGGAGACCTTTTTACTCTTCCCTTTCCTCATATTTAATTTATCAGCTCAAGAGTTTGTTAAAAATGTTTTTTTATTACATATATTAGTAGAATTGGTAGCTTTAACAAAATCGTAGGAGAAACTTCCAATTTAAGCAAATGGTGAAACATGAGGAAAAAACTTTTTAGGCTGTTTCAAATTTCAAGTTGGACCAAAACATCTTTCACACCTAAAATTAAAAAAAAATCAATTGTATTTGTCTTTTCCTTATGGAAATAAATATGGGGTATATTGCGTAAAAGCATATTAAGTTGATCATATTTCTTTTGTTTACTACATTGTTCCTTTGGCATGTCAATAATGTAATAATCAATATTAAAATTATATACATTGTTTTAGTTCTTTGATATATTATTTATATTTTGCGGTACATATTTTTTATGTTGAACATGGCGATCGATATTGACATTTTATTGGGATTATTAATATTATAACACGAGCACCCAAAATAACATGTGTATTGGTCATTAGATATGAAATTAAGAACTTGTCATAAGTTCATACTTTCATCACCGATCTTTTAATCACAAAAATTTATGGCCCCAAATCTTTTTTTACTATTTTGCATAAAAATCACTCTTCGATGAAATTGATATAGTATGATAACTTTTTTTACGTTATTTCTGTTAGACTGATAGACATTATCAATCACAAGTCACAACAATAATTGAAAACAAATGAGTCTATCGGAAATTCATATACATACTATCTTAGTGTTAACGAAATTGAGGCTAAGGTCTTGGGATATCTAAGTTTTAATAGAGACTTCATTAGCCTTCATTGAGGTAGAAGTTTGTACATTTACAAGAATATATAGAGCTATTTTCCACCAAAGACTTCATATCAAAACCTTGATATTCGTAATATCATATTATTGTTGGGCACAGCCCATGTTGTCCAGCCAAAAGCCCAATGGCCTAATCCTATTCTCTTTTGGTTTTAATTCCTATTCGGAACTGAATTTGATATTTATTCTTATTTAGAGTTGGTTTTGGCTTTAAAAGAAAGCATCACTCATTATCTATAAATAAGACAATTTTGGAAAATTATTTTATGCTCATTGGTACAAGTCTTTGAAATACTTAAACACATAAGAGTGATTTTTGAGAGAGCTTTCGTCAAGAGAGAAGAGAGAAGAAAAGTATTCGTTTTTGCTGCAGATTTTTATTCCGATCATCCAACTTCAAATCACGTTTCCCGATTCGTTAACCGTTGGATCAGGCTGAAATTTTTACTGAGTTTTTATAACATATTGATCTTTGATTTGAACGGTTAAGGTGTTTGGTGTTGGTACAGTTTGTTTGAAAACTAATAATGGTTCAACGTCAGTTATTCAAGATGTCAAGCATGCTCCAGACTTTCCTTTCAATTTGATATCCGCAGGAAGATTAGACGATGAAGTTTACCATAATGCCCTCTTTAATGGCCAATGGAAGCTCACCAAGGGCTCGTTAGTAGTGGCTCGAGGAGTCAAGTCTGGTCATTTATATGTGACGCAGGGCTCTATTCTTAATGACTCCATAAATCTGATGGAAAGTGACACTTTATCGAAATTGTGACACAGAAGATTGAGTCATATGAGTGAGAGGGGGATTACATGTTTGGCTAAGAAAAGTTTGCTTTCTGGAGTGAAAAAAGCAAAGCTGAAAAGGTGTATCCATTGTTTAGCTGAGAAACAGAAAAGGGTTTCCTTTAATAGTCATCCTTCCTCAAGAAAGCCCGATTTATTGGAGCTAGTACACTCTAATTTGTGTGATAATTTTAAAGTAAAGTCAAAAGGTGGTGCACTTTACTTTGTGACGTTCATTGATGATCATTCTCGTAAGTTCTGGGTGTATCCTTTGAAATCTAAAGATCAAGCACTTGGCGTGTTTAAGGAATTTCAGGCCTTAACCGAGAGACAGACGGGGAAGAAATTAAAATGTATTCGCACTAACAATGGTGGTGAATATTGTGGTCTCTTGATAACTATTGCAAGGAACAAGGAATTCGTCATCAGAAAACTCCGTCCAAAACGCCTCAATTGAATGGTTTGGCAGAGAGGATGAATAGAACTCTAGTTGAGAGAGTTAGATTCTTGCTTTCAAAAGCTAAACTTCCAAATACATTTTGGGCGGAAGCACTTAACACTGTTGCCTATGTTATCAATTTGTCTTCTGATGTTGCTTTGGATGGTGATGTCCCAGACAGAGTTTGGTTTGTCAAAGATGTTTCTTATGATCACCTGAAAGTTTTTGGGTGTAAAGCTTGTGTGCATATTCCTAAAGATGAGAGATCAAAATTGGATGTCAAAACTAAGCAGTGCATCTTTATCGGTTATGGTCAAGATGAGTTTGGATATCGTTTTTACGATCCACTTGACAATAAACTTATTAGAAGTCGTTATGCAATATTCCTTGAAGACCAGACTATTGAAGATATTGACAAAGCTGAGAAGATAGATTCTCAGAGTAATGCGAGCTTAGTTGATATTGATCCAGATTCTATTGCTAAGGCACCTATTGCACATGAAGAAACCCAAAATAATGATGGAGATAGTAATCAAGATCAAAATGATCATCATTGTGTAGATGTTATGGATGCTCCAGTTCATGAAGTTGTGGTTGATCAGCAACCAATTCCTGCTCATGTAACTACTTTGAATGCTCCTGAAACCTCTATTAGAAGATCTACAAGGGAGAAACAAAAATCCATACGCTATCCTTCTGATGAATATGTACGTTTGACTGACATGGGAGAACCTGAGAATTATGATGAAGCCATGCGAGATACTCACAAAGATCAGTGGATCGAAGCCATGGAAGATGAGATGAAGCCACTCCATGAGAATGACACATATGAGTTAGTGAAATTGCCGAAAGATAAGAGAGCCTTATCTAACAAATGGATATTCAGAATAAATCAAGATAACCATATCTCTACGCCTAGATACAAGGCGAGGTTAGTTGTTAAAGGCTTTGGCCAGAAGAAGGGAGTCGACTTCGATGAAATTTTCTCTCCTGTTGTGAAGATGTCTTCTATTAATGTAGTTCTAGGCTTAGCCTCGAGTCTAGATTTAGAAGTTGAGAAGATGGAGGTCAAGACTAATTTTCTTCATGGTGAGTTAGATGAGGAGATTTATATGGATCAGCCTGAGGACTTCGTAGTTAAGCTTGCAGATAAGCATGCGTTTTGAAGAAAATCGTCAGGCATGAAGCCTGTCAATAGTTCCTCTACTTGAAGATACATTTGGCCCCTTGGCTGGAGGGGGGGTTTGTTGGGTACATGCCCATGTTGTCCAGCCAAAGGCCTAATGGCTTAATCCTATTCTCTTTTGGTTTCAATTCCTATTCGGAATTGGATTCGATATTTATTCCTATTTAGAGTTGGTTTTGGCTTTAAGAGAAAGCAGCACTCATTATCTATAAATAAGACAATCTTGGAGAATTATTTTATGCTCATTGGTACAAGTCTTTGAAAGACTTAAACACATACGAGTGATTTTTGAGAGAGCTTTCTTCAAGAGAGAAGAGAGAAGAAAAGTATTCGTTTTTGCTGCAGATTTTTATTCCGATCATTCAATTTCAAATCACGTTTTCCGATTCGTTAACCGTTGGATCAGGCTGCAATTTTTACTGAGTGTTTGTAACATCTTGGTCCTTAATTTGAACGGTGAAGATCGTATTTGAAGGCTCGTAGAATCTGATTTCGTTCCTCGAACATCAGCTCCAGTTTTGTAACTTCTCCTCTTTTTCAATTGATTTGTCGTTGCTATTGTTGCTCCGTGTTTTGCACTTTGTTGTGCAGTCATTTTGGAGAACTTTTGTAACACTCATATTATTATAGTGGAGTTTTTTGGATCTTTATGATCCCGTGGTTTTTACCTTCGATTTGAAGGGGTTTCCACGTTAAAATTCAGTGTTTTTTTATCTTATTTAGTTTTGGGTTTGCCTCTTCCTCAACATAACAATTATAACAGCCGCTTAAATTTACATTTTGAAGGAACATTTTACTTTTATACATTATATTTTAAGTGAAGTTATATGAATAAATATTACTAAGAATTTGTCTTGTCATTTGAACTAACTACCATTAGCACTAGTAAAAAACTAACCCTAATCACAAGAAATTGTCATTGACCCTGACCTGATGACATGATTATTTCTTCAACTTTTTTAGAATGTGTCTAATCACCATTTTAATTAAGACTAATTAATCTATTAAATTATCCCTCTCGTTTACTTTAATTTTATTTAAGTACCCAACAAAGACCTTATCAGCTCTCCTAAGCAAGATTAGACTTTAGTCTCGTGAAAATTAGTATCTTCAAGATTTGGTGAGACTTTTTGTCAATTGCTTGGCCCCTCATTCTTTTTCTTTTATTGTTTGAGGGGCTATTATTTGGTGAATTCGAGGCACACGTGTCAAATTCTGAAATGTGATTTTGTAATTTTGAAAAAAGAAAAGAAAAGGACCTCAAAGGGTTACCTCATTTAGCTGTTGGTTTTAATTTGACATTTATTTATTAGCTTTTTAAAGTAAAAATTAAATATTTAAAAATACTAAAGCACTACAATGTGTGAGAATATTGTAGTAAAAAAAAAAAAGGGAGTGTTTAACCCCTCAAACAATAAGTGTCATATAAAATAAAAGAGTAGCATAAATAGATTGAACTTTTCTTAGATAAACACCCTCAAACATATCTCCAACAAAAATCTCGAATAATCTTTTTCGCAAAATTTAAACATACACGTTTTGAACTTCTTTTGCCAGTATTTCAAAAATGTTCCACAATAAAGAAATAGACACATGCCAAACCGACTTATTTGTTTACCTACTCACAAATAATTGAGGTAATCACGACTAGTTTAATTTGCAAAAATAAGGTCCTAAAATCTTTAATATTTATAATGAATTGACCCAAAGACGACGTGTCTAGATATTTAATAGTTCGAATAAATTGACAATTAAGTAGCTTTTCTTTTTCACGGACAACTTTTCTTTACCAATAAATGGACATAGATTTGGTTGAAATTTGAATTAAAAAAAATTAAAGTTATGTTGAAAAATAATTTTCGGAAGTAGAAGTTGTGTTTGAACATATATTTTATTTAAAGAAAAGCTGAAGTTTTGTGAATAGAAGAAAAAATTTCATCTAAAAACTGCCCTAAATAAGTTTTTGGGAACTTGAAATTTTTCAAAAATTGATTATATTCCATGAATAAACAATGTTTTTAATAAATATTTTGAAAAAAAATAATCAAAACCTATGGTAAAACGGGAGCCTAATTTATTGTCATGCATGACACACACGAGAGCACACAACTTACATTGTCTCACATTTTCGAGTCAATTACTCAAATTGTCACTCAACTATTCGAAATTATTTAATAAAGTCATCTTTCTTTTGTTTGTAACAGAAAAGTCACTTAACTATGTCTATAGTACTCAGAGGCCAATCAACTAGATTTTTTAAACTTTTGATTGTCAAATGTCTATTTTGCCCGCTAAATTGTCAACATTTGTCTCCTTTTTTTTAGCTTTAATAGTATAATTTTTTTCTCTTTTTAATCTACATTATGGACTCATCTATAGAGAAAATAAATTTTATTTAAAAAATAAAAAATTAATATTCTAACGTATATAATATCAGAATAATAAAATAATTGAATATAATTTCAAGAATATATAATGTATATTATTAAATACCTTTATTTTAAATAATTATTTTTATATATGTGCATACAATATATATTTTAAAAACTTTTGTTTTCTTACCTTCTCAATTGTGTAAATAAATTTTTGAATTTTTGTTGTTAACATCAAAATTGTTATTACGATTAAATTTTTTTAATTAAATTATTTACTATGCTAAATATGTTATTATTCCAACATTATATATGCTTAAATATTATTTTTTTATTTTTATTTTATAAATAAAATTTATTTATTCTATAGGAAAGTCCATAATTTAAATTAAAAAGAGAAAAATTCATATAATGAAAAGTAAGAAAAAAATTAATAATTTAGAGGGCAAAATAGGTATTTGGAAATCAAAAATTTTTAAAATCAAGTTGAGTGACCTTCTGAGTGCTATAAGTATAGTTAAGTGACTTTGTTGTTACAAAGTAAAGAAACACGACTTTAGTAGTTAATGTAAAAATTGCATAGGGCTCCCTATTTGGTCGCCATTTTTTAACTTATACCCGTTTAATTTTTCGTTTGCATCCGTACTCTTTTTTGTTAAAAGCACTTTAAAAAGACGATTTTGCCCTTCAGGACTATTGACAAAACTGTAAACTGCATGACAAAACTTCAGCATGTTTTGGTATTAAGTTGTAACAATGAAATAAATAACTTCAGCATGCATTAGAAAAAACTCATTAGAAAATTACATACTGCTAGACAAAAACTTAAGCATATTTAGTCTGAAGTTTTAGCAAATGAACTAAAAAACTTCAGATTGTTTAGACTGAAGTTTAGGAGAAAACTCGTGACAAAACTGTAGATTGCAAGACAAAATTTCAGCATGTTTTGGTGTGAAGTTTTAGCAAATGAACTAAATAACTTCAGCATGTTTAGTCTGAAGTTTTAGCAAATGAACTAAAAAATTTAATCTTGTTTAGTCTAAAGTTTTAGCAAATGAACTAAATAATTTCAGCATGCATTAGCAAAAACTCATTAGAAAATTACATACTGCAAAATAAAAACTTAAGCATGTTTAGTCTGAAGTTTAGCAAATGAACTAAAAACTTAAGCATGTTTAGTCTGAAGTTTCGCAAATGAACTGAATAACTTTAGCATGTTTAAACTGAAGTTTTAGCAAATGAACAAAATAACTTTAGCATGTTTAGACTGAAGTTTTGGATAAAACTCATCACAAAACTGTAGACTGCATGATAAATAACTTCAGCATGGATTAACATGAAATTTTAGCTTCAATGTGAAACAACTTCATGCTATATTAGTATGAAGTTTTAGCTTCAACGTGAAACAACTTCATGCTACATTAGCATGAAGTTTAGCTTCAACGTGAAACTACTTCATGCAAGTGTAATTCTGAAGATGAAACTAGACAAGTTTCTGATTTTTTGATAAAGCTGCTGAGAGGAGAGGAGGAGATCTTTTTTCACGAATGAGGTTGCAGATCACGCGATTAATCTTTTTCAGGAGTGTAATTATCATATTATTACGGATCTTTTTGTCAGCTGGCTACCAAATCAATAATTTTTAAAAATAAGGTATAAGTTAAAAGGTGGCACAAATATAGGGTACGACTGCAAATCCCCCGTAGTTAATTTCGGATAGTTAAGTGATCATTTGAGTAATGAATTCCATATTTTCAAATTAAGAAAGCAGGAAGATTGAAAATTCAATACATTAAAATCAACAAGAAAAAAATTCAGCTTTATTGGTACAACAAACAAAAATGTCAAATCCGTATTTAGAGGAAAACAAGTAAAAGAATTACATAAAATCAATACTATACTATTTAATTCAACAATCTAGCAAAGGCAAGTGACAAGAAAGTGACTGGCAAAGCTGCAAGAACCAAAGAAGGAGCTGAGGCACTTGGTGGTGGTGGTGAAGTGACCGGAGAATCAGCCGAGGGGACGGATGGGACGGTGGAGCCAGATGGTGCGTCGGCGATGGAAGGCGTGGGGGCGGCGGCGCTGGTGCCGGTGACGTTGATGGCTAGCTTTTGACCTAATGAGCAGTGGCTAGGGAAAGTGCACATGTAGTAATTTTCACCAGAATTTGTAAGTTTGATCCTAGCAGGACCAGTGCTAATTGTGTTAATAGGAGAAGTAGTGTTGCATGAATCATAAGCTGCCTTACTAACCATTGCAACATTGTGTCTCCCATTGACAAAATTGAAAACTGCATTGAAAAATAGAAGAAAGGTTAAAATGTCAGATCAACAACTATAAATATAACAATAGGTATTTTCATAAAGCACTACAGTTTATAGCCTAATTACCATACGTAACTGTAGTTTGCTTAATTATCATCCGTAGCTACTGTTCAATTGTTACCGGCTTATATCATTTGTATTCATTCGCTATAAATAGTTGTATCAACACATACAATATACAATGATACATATAGTTATTGTATCATTGTATGTGACTCCATACACTGTATTTAAACATTGTGATTTTGCTGCAAAATATAATTGTAGCTACAAATTGTAATTATTACAAAGTGTATTTATGTAGTTACACCATGTAATTTTCATAGAAATGAGAGTATTTCAAGATAAATGTGATACAAAATATTACTCCTATTAGAATTATAAGCACTATAGGCACCTCAAAGGTTGGGAGGTTTTAATGTACGACAGTAAGTATGATCAGGTCATTTATAAGGTAATTATAGATGAATATTATGGTAAATATTAATTGATAACATGATAAAAATAGTAAACGAATTCGGGATAAGTTTTAGTGCTTACCAAGAGTATCTCCAACTTTGAAGGATTTGCCATTAGCCCAAGTTTGATAAGCATTTGGGCCACCAGTAGTAGGAACATTCCAGCCCAGGTTGCCTCCAACAATATAAGTTTGGGCTGCAACTGTAGGTGCGGGTGCCGATGCTGGGGTGGCTGCCGCCGATGAGGCGGGAGCTGTCGATGGGGTCACTGAAGGAGCAGTCACCGGAGCTGCAGTGGGTGGAGTGGCGGGCCTGGCGGCAGCTGGCTGAGGAGCCGGAGAGGCGGAGCCGGAGACATTGATAGCCAATTTCTGGCCCAATGTACAATGGCTTGGCAAGGTGCAAAGGTAGTAATGTGATCCAGCAGATCTCAATGTAATATTTGTTGGCCCATTAGTGGATATAGAAATTGGGTTTGCAGTATTGCATGAATCAAAAGCTGCCTTTGACACCTCAGCCACACTATGCAATCCGGTTGTAAAGTTAAAAACTGCATGAAGACAAAATGATTCCAAATAAAGTTATTATTTAAAATACGAGAACGACTTTGAAAGTCTTAATGTATTCAACGAATTTATAGCCTTAGCCAACATGCCACGATAATCTTTAAAATTTTATCGTGATGAGAATAGATCATTGCAATTGTTGATAATTCACGGTGATCAAAAGTCACTTAGACATGGAGGTGAATTTAGAGTGGATTTTATGATTTTCGACTAACATATTTAGAATAAGTGAAAAAAATACATTTCTAATGCATACATATAATAACATGAGACTTATTCTGAATTCAATAATAATAACAATAATAAATTTCCTATAAAGTTAGGTCTAGAAAGGGTAAAGTGTACACAATCTTACTTCTATCTTGAGAAAATAGCTAAATTGTTTCCGATAGATCCCGACACAAGTAAAGATGACAAGAAGCATAAATAATAGTAACAAACAAACTCATTCCGAATTCAGTTACTTTAAATTGTAAATTCGCCTCTGCTAATTACACTTTATCATATGGGGTGAGTACTAAGTATTACTTTACATATCAATCTTTTGTAGCAAATAATTAAATCTTGGTATATTTACATGTTGTTTTAAAAATAATTTAACAATATATATAAAAGTCGAATGGAATGTAGCTTGTCATGATTTTGTACGTATTTGCCACTAGATATGGACACGAGGAGAGAAAATAATTGAATATAAAGCAATACAAGTGGGAAGGAATCTAGGTAATAAAAAAGCGAAAAGTGCATCACACATTACCACTTTGTTAGACTAAACTAAACATAATTAACAAAAAGTAATTAACATAAGTGGAAGAAAGATTAATCTAGAGCAAAGAATGGGCCAATTAGTTAGTTGTGAGAATTTAATTACTAACCAAGAATGTCGCCGACGGCGAAGGTTTTCCGGGAAGCCCAGGTGGTATAAGCGGCGGCGCCACCGTTAGGAACGCTCCAAGCCAAAGCATCACCAACTACATGAGTTTGTTGTGCCGTTGAAATATGTAATAAAGCAGCTGCAAATATTGCAAAAGTAACCAAATTCAGCTTTCTGGCCATTTTTGCACTGTATGTTCTTCAAGTCGAAGTCGCCCCTGTTCGCTGTGTATGTTTTCTGAAAAGAGAAAAAGGAAAGAGGTTGAGTTGAGGTATTGGGGTGGCAATGAGGTTTCTATTTATAGAGGTATAACATAAGAGAGAGATTGTTCTTTCCTTCTTTTTTTAATTTATTTTTCTTGCCTTTTTCCTTTAGTGTTTGGATGACCCGTTCCAACTTCCAAATTGGAATGAAGTAGATTAGATTAAATGAGGGGAATAAACATTGAAAACTCGTGCAACCCTGCTACTTATACTAGATTTTCATAAACCACTACATTTTAGAGGTACAATAAGCGAAATACAGAAATACAAAAAAATTAAATATTTTTGTTGAGAGTCACACTCAAGAGCTTCGTTAATTAAGCAAGCGCTCTAACCAAATGAGCTACGAAAGCTTGTTGTTCTCTTGTGTCAGTTTAAAATAATTAATCTTCTAATATATGAACTTATTGTAAAATTCAAATATAACTATGAACGGTAAATTTGTTAAAAATATAGTTACGAATGATAAATACAATATAAATGTTTGATGTGTCACGTAATTTTCTCTTTGAAGTTCAGACGAATTCAAAATATAAATTTAGTGGCTTAATATTAAGCAAAACATTTGAATTCAGGGTCGGAGCTAGAAGCATGATTACGGGTTCGGCTAAACCCAATAGCTTTTGTTCAAATAATATATTTGTGTTATAAAATTCATTAAATATGTATAAATATTAAATTTTGAACCCCATTATTAGCTATAAAATTCAATACTTATAAAATTGAAATCTAGGTTACTTCTATGTTTAAACTCACTATATCTTTGAGATTATGAGTTTATAATTTAATGATTTTGAATTTCTAGTGATTTAGTTGAACTTGAACATCTTATGAAGCGACGATACATAAAAGAAATGAAATAACATCTACTAGTAGATGTGTATACCGATAAGTTACGTTCGATTTTTTTTATTTTTTTCATTTTTACCGAATAATGAATAACCGTACATTTGTAAAGTGGTAACACTAGAATTACAATTTTTATTTCGATTAAAGTAAGTTCTTGACATTTGAATTTGAGAATCTTTTTTCCAATGGATAGATGACACGTGCAAACGAGGTGACTATTATAAAGTTTTTAGGTCAAGATGTTGACCGGTTAGATGTGAAATGGGCAGTGGAAAAGTCGTGTGTTCTGGAAATGGAAATGGTTGCCGCCGTGCCGCGTTACGCCGTGGAAGCTCACCCACCCCCTTTGGACTTTTCTACACCAAAAATATTGACTAGTCTTCTCTACTGGCTTTTGGATCTTTTTGCTTCTTTCTATTGGTTTTTGGACCTTTTCCTTTTTAACTGTTTGGTGATAAATGGGTGTAAAAGCTTATTTGGTCGCCCTAATTTAATATATTTTTATTTTTAAATTTTTTTTAATTTGTACTAACTTTTTAAACAACTTTAGGCGTCTTTCTCCTCTTCATTCTCCTCCTTCGTTTTCTGAATGTTGAATCTTGAGATATTGTTACGTGTTCTAGCCTGATGATTCAAATATATTTGTTTGTCCTATTATGTTCATTTTGGTCTTATTCACAATAATTTAACCTCTTAGATATTTTAGCTTTACAGGCACATTAGTTTTTTGTTCTAAATTATCTGTAGTAACTAGCTTTTATATCGAAAATATTTTTCATTCTTTAATCTTTGAAATGAACATCGCCAATCGTTGGTAATCATGATCTATTAAATTCTTTGTTGTTTAGTACTATTCGTTTAAGTACAATATGTTATTTTGCTGAATTCTTTTTTTTTTAAAGATTATGTTTCTCCTGTATGGCAATTATTGATTATTATAGAAAGCCCAAAAATGTGTCTTGGCTAAACTTGTATTCTCTTGAACTTATGGAGAAAGGTTATTTTCCTCATTTTCATGTGCAGACTATGAACTTCAGCTTTAAGAACTTCAGCTCTAAGAAAGCTGAAATTCAACAAATATAAATAAAAACTGTAGCTCTTAAAATGCGGAAGTTCAGCAAATATAAAACAACTTCAGTCCTAGAATGCTGAAGTTCAGTAATTACAAAATAAACTTCAGCTACTAGAATGCTGAAGTTCAGCAATTACAAAATAAACTTCAGCTCTTAGAATGCTGAAGTTCAGCAATTACAAAATAAAAATTTCAGCCAAAATATGATGTAGTTTTATTGAACTGAAATTTGCCACTGCACTATGAACTAAAGTTTGCGTGATTGCCTTTGCAAGTCAGGCCAAACTTCAGGCAAAAATATTTGAAGTTTTGCTTTGATAAGGCTACACTTCAGGCAAACATTCTGAAGTTCAAACTTCAGACATAAATTTTTGCTACTTCAAGTCTGTATGTCTGAAGTTACCCAAAAAGTAAGTATGCTTGTAATTTTTTTTCTGCAAAGCGGGTATAAGTTAAAAGTTGACCCAAAAACTGGTTATAGATGCAAATGCCCCTAAATGGGCCGAACCATCTAATTGGACCAAGTTTGTCCGATCGGGTAGTTCTAGTTGTATTAAAATAGCACGGGCTAGCCAGTTTTTCATATTGATAAATAATCAGCGTTTGGAAAGTCATTATAAAATACCCACTATTTTACTGAAACACGAAAAATTCTAGCATAATATGCTGGATTATGGAGCTCCTACGTATAAACTTCCAGCATATTATATTGGAACTCTAGCAGACGAAACGTTCTAGCATAATATGCTGGATTATGGAGCTCCTACGTATAAATTTTCAGCATATTATGTTGGAACTCTATGAAATTCCAGCACATTATGCTACAATCTCAGATGTAGAAAATCAGAACTCCAGCATATTATGGTGAAAGTTTTTCGGATTTTAAGGGTATTTTTGTTCAAATTTTATCTTTACATAAAATAAAATAAAAAGTAGCTAAATTTTGATTACTTTTGAAATTGTGACTATTTTTCAATTACTAGTTGTAAATCTAGCTATTTCTATTTTTTTTTTCGTTTTAAAAACTATATAGTTTTAGCCGTTTTAATTTTTTATCGCGAAAAATATTTAATTTATTGATATATTATTTGAAATTGCTCAAATTTGTCTTTCATTACACTTATCCATTTTTTACTTTGTTATTAGCAAATATTTCATATTTACCTTTGTCATTTACGAAATTCCAGTGTGAAATGAGTGGACTCCACCTGTCTAAATTTTTTTAAGGAAAAAAGTTCCAAATTTACGTTTCAACTTTTGATTATGGTCAAAAGAAGCTCCATTAAGAGCTAAGGCAAAAATAACACTTTTTTTTGAAACAATGAAGATAATATTAGATCAAAAGTCTAAGGGACAACAAAGTTGCTCAACTTTAAGTAGTATATGCTCAAATTTGACCCCTTTTCCTTTGTTTTTTATATTATTGATAATAGGCTATAATTACGTATTTAGTCGCTTATTACATTCAAATTTACTGTATTTTAATTGAGTTTGAGCTTTAATCGCTAGTGTTTTGCACTAATTGTGTGTTTTATGCCATTATAGGAGTGATTCCGAGCTATTTAGATGTTATAGAATGAATTCAAGTGATTTGGAGCTTTGAAGGCTGAGTAAAAAATCAAGGAATTAAGTCGGGATCGTGTTCGGGGATCAACTGATAATAGTTAAGAACGAACGAATAATCGAGTAGGCATATTGCGCACTGTCTAGTAAAATGCCCATAATTTTTCTCTCAAAACACTATTTGGGTTCCACAATATATGGTTGGAAATCTAAGTCAAAGGGCTACAACTTTAATATTTTACGTTTTTTCAAATTCCAAACAGAACAGGGTAAAACAAGCACGGCAAGTGCGCTAGCGCGCACTAACCGCGCAAATCAGGCAGTGAACTGGGAAAAATCTGCGGTCAATCTGCGGCCGCGCACGTCCTCTCCGGGAAAAGTATCCTTTTTCGCGTAAGAGAAGGTATAATTGTTTGGACCCGACCCTACTTGGTATATATACATGGAAAACCAGTTTTTTTGAGTATTTTTATACACAGATTTGACCTAAGGAGGCAAGAACACACTAGGAGTAAGGCGGAGAATTTTTCTACGAGTTTTTCACTTCCTTCTTCCTATTTCTATTATTGGTTATGAATTCTAGTATTGTAGTTATGCATACTATTATGATTAGCTAATTTGTTATCTAGGGTTTTGATGGAACCTCTTGGAGGATGAATTCCTGTTATGTTTTAATATAATTTGACCTTTGAGTTTGTCTATTTATTCAACTACGTGCTTATTTCAATTAATTTAATGGCCATCGATTAACTATGCCTATTTATTATGTGTTTCTTGAGAAAGGATACATATTTAGGTGGTTGTTGAACAACGTCACTCCTAACGTATGTGAGAAATCAATACAACGAGTTTAAAGGTAGGTTTAGAAATAATAAAGCCTTGACGTGGTCACAATGAGAGATTAGATAAAGCCGACTAGCGTAGTTCAAGAGAATATGTCTAGTAAATTATTGTAGTTTCTCGAGAGAGAATTACGGAACCTAAAGTGCTCACGATCAGTACAGAATACATAGGCGAAATTATAGGGAACAAAGCGGGAAGGATTCCAACATTTGGGGAAATCATAACTCTAGACCTCCTAAATTTAATCTCCAACCCTTAGTATCTTTAGTTGTTAATTTACTGGTTTAGTTTCTTAGTTAATTAGTTAGATATAAGAATCTTAATCTTTATAACTTAGAAATTTATTCGAGCTTGTCTTATTAGCGATATTGAACAATTATGACGAAACCTTTATTCTCTGTGGGATTCGACTCCAGACTCTTAGACCGGATTATATTTACAGCGATCGCTTATCCTTTTTAGGACTAGAGTTGGGCGGGATCAAATTTTGGCGGCGTTGCCGGGGAACTAACGGTGTAGCTATAGGTGTACATATTTCTAGGTTGCAAGTTTGAACTTTTATTTTGATTTTCTTGTATCTGATTATTTTTTAAATTTTTATTTTTGACTTGTGAGACATGGAATCTTGGAATTATGAGAGTTTTGATGTTGGTAATTCTACTTTTGATCCTCCTTATGCATATTGTAGAGGAAAGCACCCATTGTAAAATTATCAAAATATAGCACCAACTCAATCTTATGTGTAGAATGTGTGTGATATATGTGGTGGTCAAGATGGTCACTTTCATGGTTGCGCGTATATTTCTTATCCTCCCATAATCTCTTGCTATGATGGTTCTACTTTTTCTGGTGAAGTAAATAGGAACAAAGAACCTAGGGAAATTGACCTGAAGGATATCAAAGATATGTTAAAGTGCCTTCTGGAACAAAATAATGAGAAACAATTGCATATAGAAAGACAAGAGGCAACTATTTGCAACTTGGAGGCTCAAGTGAGTCAAGTGGTTAAAGATTTTAATACTCAGCAAGGCAATTTTGTGGATAGTAGCCAAAATGAGCATGTATTAGATGCAGAAATCGAGGTGCTAACAGAGGAGGTCAGAGTAGAACTCCAAAAATCAATCGAACTAGATTTTGAGGATGTCGATGTTGTAGAAGAGATACTAGAGTCAACCAAGGACATTGATGATACATATTTAGCTAACTCTAGTGTCATGGGTGTTGAGGAAGTAGACATTCCCAATGTTCATGTAGTTGAGCGCATTGGTTCATACTCCAAGCACTTTTCCACATTGTGTTTGGATGATGATATAGAAATAAAGTCATCTGGGCCACTTGAGGAGTCAAGGAATGAGGAACAAGGTGCCTACATTTTGGAATTCTTCTGGCCAGACAGTCGGAATTACACACCTCATCTAAAGGCCAAGAAGTGCAGAATACTACATTGTTTCCTTGTGCCACTTAGATTCGTTCCACCACCCCAGGAGCATAAATCATAAGCTCGAATCAAAACTTGGGGTCCAATTCATAAGTTCAAGGTAGAGACAAAAAAGTAGTTCACGTCGTGCCACGGCGTTAAATCAAGCGCTTGTTGGGAGGCAACCCAGCTTTACTGCTTTCTTTTATTTTATTTTTTTAAAATTTTATTTTTTTCGTAGTGTCGATTTTTGATTTTCTAGGAGTATGAAAAATAAAGCCAGTGGAAGGATGCAACAACAAACCAGATGGTTGAAACTAAGTGTAAGGTACTCACACGAAGGACCAAGCCTGGGAGAAGTCTGAGTAGCCCATGAGCTGCAAATGCTTCGGCCTTTGGCCTACTAGGAAGTTTGTTTTACCCTCTTGTATTTATGGGTGTGCATTGGGGACAATGGACAATTTTAAATGTGGGGTGAGGAGATTGTCTGGGTGACTTTCTATGCTAATTTAATTGTGTTAGTTTAATTAATTAATTTTTTTTCTTGATGGATTTAAGTATAAAACAAAATATTTTCTTTGTAGGTAGTGTAGTAATACCCTCTTGGTTTTTCTTTGTGCCGCGGTTCTTTTCCAAAGGTTTTGTTTGAACCGAGTGTAGCCAATTTTAGTTTTAGGAATAGGAGTCATTGTGTTGTGAATTGAATTAAAGCAATATCTCTTGACTTTGTTATGCCTTGAGAATAGTGAGTACTTTGGTTGTGACGCTTAAGCTCATTTTTTGTACTCTTGTATAAGTATCTTAAATTGTATAAGCTTAACTTTGCTTAACTGCTTTGACTCGAGTGTCTTGATGAAACCAATCCTGAATGAGTTATGTGCCATGTGTGTGTGAGGTTTGTGTGTTATTCTGTGCATTGCATTTGATGTCTAGAACTTGCCCTGTGTGTTTTCAGATCGAAATAGTAGTTTTGTTCAGTCTTGGAAGTGATATAGGCATTTTTTTGTTGAGCCATATATATATTTGACCCGCCTAATTGTTATGTATCGTAGTTAACCCCTTTGAGAATGTAATCCTGTTTCTTGGGCAACCACGTTACAAACCTTACCCATTTGTTTGAATTAACCATCTATTTGAACCTTATAACCTCTCATGAGCACTTGAATTGTTATGAACTGTGTAAAAGTTAAAGTGTTGGGTGGTTGGTTTTGCTTTTGAGCGGAACTAATGACATAAGGAGAAAAGTGCACTGTTTTGAAAAAGTAAGAGCCACTTGAATTAAAAAAAAAAAGAAAAAAGGAAAAAATAGTTGTATTGCTGGAAAAACAATATATTCCTTGATAAGTGGTGACTCTTGATGTAATTCTGCTTAAAGAAGTATCAGATAATATACATTGATGTGAAGGCGAAGTTTGGTTTGACATAAGTATGTGGTTTGAGTGTTAAAGTATATGTATTAAAGTGCTTAGGGAGGTATAGTCACTCTTATATCTAAATATATCCTACCCATCCCGCAGCCTACATTACAATCAAATAAAGTCCTACTTTATCCTAGACTGAATGAGCTCGATTAGTAGAGTAGTACACTACGGGCAAGCCTATGGTGCATCTTTTGTGGCATATGAATGTTATTTCTGAGAGTGAGTGAACTCTTTGTATCTTGAGTTCCTAAGTATTCTTAAATTTTATTGTGTGGAACTACTCTCTTTTGTTGTGTGAGGGCACTTGATTCATGAAGGAAAGGTAATGTCAGTGTCCTCTATGTTAGAGTAAGTGGGTGAGTTGTGAATAATTCGTGGTACTTGTAAGTCAAATCTTGAGGTGAAGATGTTACGCTTTTGTGCTTAGTCTATTTTAAGTATTCCTGGTGTGATAAGTTAGGAGAATTGTTTAAGAAGGTCGTGTCTATATAAAAGTGTAGTTTGATTACTCAAAGATGAGCAATAATTTAAGTCTGGGGTGTTGATAATAGGCTATAATTACGTATTTTAGTCGCTTATTACACTCTAATTTACTGCACTTTAATTGAGTTTGAGCTTTAATCGCTAGTGTTTTGCACTAATTGTGTGTTTTATGCCTTGTAGGAGTGATTCCGAGCTACGTAGATATTATGGAATGAATTCAAATGATTTGGAGCTTTGAAATATGAGTAAAATCCCAAGGAATTAAGCTGGGATTGTGTTCGCGGATCAACGGATGATAGTTAAGAACGAACGAAGAATCGAGTAGGCATATTTCTCACTATCTAGTAAAATGCACATAACTTTTCTCTCAAAACTCTATTTAGGATCCACAATATATGGTTTGAAAGATAATTCACAGGTATAGAACTTTCATGTTTTACGTTTTTCCAACTTCCAAACAAAACAGGGTGAAAATTGTGCGGCCGCGCACTGACTGCGCAAATCAGGCAGTGAACTGGGCGAAATCCGCGGTCAATCCACGGCCGCGCACGTCCTGTCCTGAAAAAGTTTCATTTTTCACGTGGGAGAAGGTATAATTGTTTGGGCCCGACCCTACTTGGTATATATATACATGAAAAAATGGTATTTTGAGGATTTTTAGACACAAATTCGACCTAAGGAGGCAAGAACACACTAGGAGCAAGGGGGAGAATTCTTGTACGAGTTTTTCACTTCCTTCTTCCTATTTCCATTATTGGTTATGAATTCTAGTATTGTAGTTATGCATACTATTATGATTAGCTAATTTGTTATCTAGGGTTTTGATGGAACCTCTTGGAGGATTCATTCTTGTTATGTTTTAATATAATTTGACCTTTGAATTTGTCTATTTGTTCAACTACGTGCTTCTTTCAGTTGATTGAATGACCATCGATTGACTGTGCCTATTTATTATGTGTTGCTTGAGAAATGATACATATTTAGGTGGTTGCTGAACAACGTCACTCCTAACGTATGTGAGAAATCAATACAACGGGTTTAAAGGTAGATAAGATATAACAAAGCCTTGGCGTGGTCACAATGAGCAGTTAGATAAAGCCAACTAGCGTAGTTCGAGAGATTATGTCTAGTAAATTGTTGTAGTTGCTCGAGAGAGAATTACGACACCTAAAGTGCTCACGATCAGTACATAATACATATGCGAAATTGTAGGGAACATAGCGGGAAAGATTCTAACATTTGGGAAAATCATAACTCTAGACCTCCTAAATTTAATCTCCAACCCTTAGTATCTTTAGTTGTTAATTTACTGGTTTAGTTTCTTAGTTAATTAGTAAGATATAAGAATCTTAATCTTTATAACTTAGAAATTTATTCGAGCTTGTCTTCTTAGCGATATTGAACAACTATGGCGAAACCTTAGTTCTCTGTGAGATTCGACTCCGGATTCTTAGACCGGATTATATTTATAGCGATCGCTTATCTTTTTTGTGACTAGAGTTGGGCGTGATCAATTACGCATCGAGGATCTTATAAAAGAGAAGGAAAAGGAAAACTATGAGAACTGTATTCACATCTTGGTATTGGTGGATTGATATTGGATTCAGGATTTAAATACGGTCGTAAATGCAAATCATATATATATATATATATATATATATATATATATATATATATATATATATATATATATATATATATATATATATATATATATATATATATATATATATATTTGATTCGCTAATGAATTCATCTTTTTAGTTTTCGTAAGGCAATATTTTATCGTTTACACTGCTTTGAAAAGTAGATCCAACATTTGAGGCATGATTATCAATATTGACCTAATCTTTCTCCCTTTTACCAAAATTAACTTTTTTTAATGAGTTACGATGGTAGCACGGTCAACTGACTTTTTCATATGTTTTGAGTTCCGAAATGAAGTAGATTGCTCCGAGGGGAGTTGGATTTGGAGTGGTGGTATTCTTAGTTACAACTAAATAGCGAAAGGACCAAAAGTGAAAGTGATTTTAATGTATTTTGAATTCTTTCTCATTGTTTTAAAAAGATTTAAAAGATTTTTATAACTAGAAGATTTAACATTGTGAAGAACTTTTTTTTTACTTAAAAGTCCTATTCACAACGTCAATACAGAGAAGAAAACAAGTGTTGGGAATGAAAGGTTGGCTCCCAAATCCAATTACAAGTTAGGTTAGAGGGTTACCTGCACTGTTATCAGCAACGTCAAACCTTGTCCTGTTTCTAGCACGTATTGGTCTAAACTAAAACATTTGTCAGCAACAACATTTAATAATTTTTCGACAATAGAAAAAAAAAAGACCAGCAGAAACATGTATTTATAGTAACGTAGACAATAAATTTGCATTGAGAAAATTAAATCAAGACCGAAAAATATTGCAACAACTATAGTATTTTATTTCGAATATTTGAGTGTTACAATCTCTATTAATCCTCTGGTTCTACTTTTCAACGGTAAATAAAAGAGCCTTTGAGCTTAATCTTGAATTTTATTTGATTTTAATCCAAGTCCTTGAGGCCTGATCTTGATCTTGACATATTTTTAATCCAAGGGCTCGCAGCTTGTTCTTGAATCTTCCTCTTGATCTTTTAATCCTTAGAACACTTGAATGCTTGTAGCTTTTAGAGAAATCCGCAGCGTTTTGATCCATGAGCTCCCTCTTGCTTCTTGTTATAACTTTTGGTGTCCTTTCTGAGTTATGAAGACCCCTATTTATAGTTGTGGAAGGGCGGAGTTGTGATAAGAGCAAACTTTTTCCGACCAATCAAATTGAAGTGTGACATGACCGCATTTGATTGGCCAGAACATGTCACTTGCACACGTGGCGCAATTTCATTGGCCTTTTAATGTGACTTGGCATGCCTTGTCATTTTGACACGTAACATGATCCTATTGGCTCTTCTGTTTGACTTGGCATGCCACGTCATTTGACATGTGGCACCAAACTGGGCCTCTAGGAAAATGACATTTTAGGCCTAATGAAGTGGGCTCATCATTTGTAGCCCAACTAAATGGGCTAGCCCAATGGATTAAGACTTATTTATTTAATCCATATATATTGGACTTATATAATTAATTTAATTATATTAGCCCGTAGTATTTATTTAGACTAATATATCTTGAATTTAATATATAGTCCAAAATATTTTACGGATTTAATTCCAATAAAATTTGTATGCCTACAAATGCCCCCTACTTCAAGGCTTGTTGAGGTATAGACTTGTCATAACCGAAATGGGTCACGAAGTATTGGTTGACTATCAAATTGTCGCATGCCAGATTAGAATGTAAAGTATCACCCATGTAATTTGTTACATGTATACCCAATCAATTACCTGAAAAATGTAATAAGCATTTACCTTTGGATAACGACAAAAGCAAAGTAATCCAAACTATCATTTTAACGTGAGTTGTAGCCGCCAGTGATATCAACATTTCCCATTAGGACACAAATTCTCTCTTACTGTAATGATTAGATACAACAATGATTAGATACAATTTCACGTGCACTTCCTAATTTCATTACAATTTGACTTTCCTTCAGATTCCGATATTGTTGTCGAGATTAGATTAGTCATTCTTCAAAGATACATTGTAGTAACCAAATCCCATGCGGAATGTAACATGAATGATCCTACATCGGCACTTCAGTTTCAAAAACAGCTTTTTGACACCTATAAATACAATATACTATTTATTTTACTAGCATCACTTTCGGCGTTTGCAATCCACTTTGAGTCTACTTTTGACGATCTGGGAGCATTGACGCGAAGGTAATTTCTTCTTCTTTTCTCGTGCTTTCTTATTTTGTTATTTTTTTGTAGGTCAACCAAGGAGGATGTGTTCTTGTTTAACGAGATAATCCATGCATGATGAAGACCTTAAAAATCTGCGGCGAAGCCCATAAAAGTCCGTGATGAAGACCTTTAAAAATTCGTGGCGAAGATCCTTAAAAGTTCGCGATGAAGACCTTAAAAATTTGCGGCAAATCCCATAAAAGTACGCGATGAAGAGCTTTAAAATTTCGTGGCAAAGATCCTTAAAAGTTCGTGAAGTAGACCTTAAAAATTTACGGCGAAGCCCATAAAAGTCCGCAATGAAGAACTTTAAAAGTTCGTAGCAAAGATCCTTAAAAGCTCGTGAAGACCTTTAAAAAAATGCAATGAAGGCTCTTAAAAATTTGTGGTGAAGATCCTTAAAAGTTCGTGGTAGAAATATTTAAAAGTCGGCAGTGGGGACCCTTTAAAACTTGCCACGGGCACCTTTAAAAGTTCGAAACATACACCTTTTAAAATTTCGGAATAAGAACCTTAAAAATTTCGAATGCGTTTAAAATTTCGAGACGAACATCTTTAATAGTTCGCAACGAAAACATTTACAAATTCGAATTCCTTTAAAAGTTCGAGACGAACACCTTTAAAAGTTCGCAACGAAAATCTTTAAAAGAAGTCCGACACAGACATTCCTTTTTTTTTTTTACGTCTGAGGCAAAATCTTACTTATCCATGCTCTCTTTCAAGATCACGATTGTTACTCTTCCCTTTTGACTTAGGTACTAATGAAATTTGTTTTTTTTTTCTTTATGCATCTTGAACATGGTTTACTTCAGAGACTCAGCATCCTCTTCCTCCACGTTCAAGTACCTTGAAATTTCAGAGCACAAGGATAGTAAAACAGAGACCAGATTACTAGTTGATACACCACTGACCGGCTTATATGCAGCTTCGTGGCCATCCTTGCAAAATCCGTTTTGTTTGGTAGATTGGACCAATAATCACAAAGTTAAAAATGTGGCAAGTTCCCTCCCATGCTTAGGACGACGAATCCTCAAAGGAGAAGTAAATTGGAATGATTCCTTAAGTTTTGGTGGCGAATTTCATTATATCCCCGGCTATTGGGAGTGGACCGAAAATATTCTTAGCAGGAACCATCGAGTATTGAGGGCCACCAATATTTACTATGTTGTCTATGCCTCATTGTTTACTTATGATCACTCTACAAGTATCATGCAAGCCTTTTGTGAGGCTTGGTGTCTTCTAACAAACACGTTACTTACCTCAGTTGGAGAGTTATCCATACCCCTTTGGGATTTGTGCACTATTGGGGGTCTGTCTTTAATGGGGTCTCCTTATGAGGAAGTTGTTCCAAATACTCGAGAACTTACAGGTGCTTACGATAAGGATAACATTTTCCTTCCACAATCCTGTCAGTAATTGTTTGATGCATATCACCAACTCCGATAGGGAAACGTTAAAAATGATAACGTCCCTGTAAGAAGATGGATCGAGTTTTGGAGAAAAAAGGTTTTAAAGTATGAACAACCTCCAACGAGAAAAGAAAAGAAGTCAACTCGTCCCAAGTCAACACATAACCCTACTGGATCCATAGGTAAAATGGTCAATTGGTCGGAAGTTGAAGATGCATTATTTGTTAAACTTGGCGTAGGAAGTGACAAGAAAGACGAAGTATACTTGGCTGCTTTTTTATCATGCTGGTTATGTGTCTTTGCGCTCCCTACAAAAGAAGGCGACTTTATTCGGCCTGAGACTTTCAAGATTGCAGGCCTTCTAGCGTGTGGGAAAAGAATTAACCTTTTCATTCCAATCTTAGCTAGTATTTACAGGGGATTAAACAAAATTTCAAATGGCTCACCACTCGATTGTTCTAGAGTTTACTTTCCAATTAATTATGTGTACAGTTGGTTGGCCTGCTACTTCAAGACTCATTTTGCTCTAACGAATAGGCCAACTACTCCTCTGATGGCCATATACTCAGGTGAGGGAACATCGAGATGCTTTGGGAATGATGACGCGAGAAAACGTATTCATGGAGGAGAAAGTGCCGTGTGGACTTCCATAATGCCAAGCAATCCTCAACCGTATTATTAACGTGATGATGGCAATGAGGAAGAGTCTGAGTCAAATTATTTTATGAATATTCGCTCGAATTACCTTCATTTGTGAAATGTATCGACCTTCATCGTGGATCCTTATAGCCCTCATCGTTTCAGTCGTCAATTCGGTTTTTATCAAGACATCCCCGGTTTCTTGATCAAGATTTTCGTGAGTGCTCTTTAGACAAAGGATTGGAACTTTTATGAATTTGTGTTTTGTCTAAAAGTAGGTCAAATGCCACATTTCCCCCTATTATGCCTAAGATGAAGAAGCATGTCTCGTTCGATTATAAGTCTTGGTGGGAAAGAGTGCATGGACGCTTCCTTGAAAACCACTTGCAATCTTTGGTGAATACCGCTGGTCCAGTTAGTACTACGCCTTCAGAGATCGCGCCTCAAGAGCATAACAGGGAGGGTAAGCCTTCTACTTTGAAATCCAAAGTGGTTGTAGCATGCGACGTCAAGGGACCTCCATATAAAGAAGTTCAAAAGAAGATCCTTGTTCAGGATCATCAATCCAACGAGGGTTCCTTTCCATTAGGTAGCATTGTTCCTACCTCCAACAAATGTCCGTCCCAAAATGAGAGTGATAGTAGTCAGGGAGATCAAAACTTCAAGCGGGTGAAGCCATATTCTAACAAACAAGGAGATGCTAATTTGGGTACAGTCGAGATTACTAACAACATCGGAAGTGCTTCAAGGACTTTGACGGCTATCAAAGAGGTAACGATTAAAACCTTCATATTATTTTATAATATCCAAGTAATTTAACTGATCATATATCCTTTTCTATCCAGGCAAATGGTGTTCACATTTCAATGGCGTCCCAACAAAGCAAGCTCTAAGGTAGTAGTGAATCTGTCGCGGAGCCAGACTCGAGGAAATCACTTCCAATAGCTAAGTCAGACCTAGAGGCAACTTCCATTCCTAGTCTTGGAGCGAAATCGGGGCCTAACTTTCACCAACGATCAACACCAACCATGTCTATCTTTGATGGAACAAAGGTTGTCTTGACTCTTCTCAAGGATTTCATTCTAAATGCCTGGGCTAAAATTCATCCCAAACTCAAGGACCTTACCATAAACAATGCTTCTTCTCTTCAATTCGAGATCGAAGTAATTCTCGAGGAGATGGACGGAAAGGGTGTGGATATTTCCCCTCTAAAGGACTATTGACGTCTTTCTTTAAGCTTGACACATCATATGACCAGGCACGGTCAACTCTTTCTGACAAGGTTGTGGATGTTAAAAAATCAGAGTCATTTTTAAACGCCAAGGAAAAACTACAACATCGGAAGTGCTTCAAGGACTTTGACGGCTATCAAAGAGGTAACGATTAAAACCTTCATATTATTTTATAATATCCAAGTAATTTAACTGATCATATATCCTTTTCTATGCAGGAAAATGGTGTTCACATTTCAATGGCGTCCCTTCAAAGCAAGCCCTAAGGTAGTAGTGAATCTGTCGCGGAGCCAGACTCGAGGAAATCACTTCCAATAGCTAAGTTAGACCTAGAGGCAACTTCCATTCCTAGTCTTGGAGCGAAATCGGTGCCTAATTTTCACCAACGATCAGCACCAACCATGTATATCTTTGATGGAACAAAGGTTGTCTTGACTCTTCGCAAGGATTTAATTCTAAATGCCTGGGCTAAAATTCATCCCAAACTCAAGGACCTTACTGCAAACAATGCTTCTTCTCTTCAATTCGAGATCGAAGTAATTCTCGAGGAGATGGACGGAAAGGGTGTGGATATTTCCTCTCTAAAAGGACTATTGACGTCTTTCTTTGAGCTTGACACATCATATGACCATGCACGTTCAACTCTTTCTGACAAGGTTGTGGATTTTAAAAAATCACAGTCATTTTTAAACGCCAAGGAACAACTTGATCTTGTCTTGATTGAGAAAGGAGAGAAGGCCGAGAAATTATCTGCTGCCAGTCGATCTCTCAAAGAGGACAAGGAGAAGGTGAAACAGTTAAGAGCTCTTCGAGGTGTTGCTAAGAAAGAGGTTGAAGAGATTGAATCTAGAGTCTTATCTGCTGAAGAGGAGTACCGTAGATGTTCCGATGTTTCCTTGGCAACTGCTGATGACTCTGCCGACGTGGAGATGAAGAAACAACACCTAGAGGAAACTCTTAAAGACTTGGTCAATTACAATTTGTGTTTAGATTAGTCAATATAAAGTATTTTATCCGTTTTTTTTTTCTCGCATTTGATTAACTAGCGGTTTTTCTTAGGAATGAAAACTTTATCTATTTTATTTTATATCACGCGTTTTCATTAATGCCCCTCCTTCCTTTCTGGTTCAATATCAATAGTTCTTTGCTTATTATGATGTATTTATGCCCCCATGATGGAACCTAGCTTCTTTTTGATTTTTTTTTTAAATGTCATTGGCGTTCATGTCTCGAAGTTCTGTGTATTTAGAAATACATCCTTCTTCTTTGAGGATAATATTGTTCATCATCTTTGCACCTTTTGTGGTGGGAGATATGTATATCTCAATGTGAGAACGTTAACATTATGAGCCATTTAGTTTTCTTTTAGAAATAAGACTTTAAAATTCGAGACATATCCAAAATTCGGAATCAAACATCTTTGGAATCGCCGCAGGTAATATTTTGAAACCAACTTTAGATTCCACCACGTTGAAAATTTCAGATTTGTGCAGTCTCACTAAACAAATTCATATCTTGGTGTATGAATATCAAAATCATGAACCGCTTGATTTTATGGAATATAGACTTTGAAATCTAGGACATATCCAAAATTCGGAATCAAATAATTTGAGAATCGTCCTAGATATTATTTTGAATCTAACTTTAAATTCCAAAACGTTGATAGTTTCAGATTTGTGCAGCTTCACCAAAATTTTTATATCTTGATGTAGGAATGTCAAAATCATGAACCGCTTGATTTTGTGGAAGATAAACTTAAATATATAGAAAATATCTAAAATTTGGAATCAAATAACTTGAGAATCACCCCAGATATTATTTTGAATCTAACTTTAGATTCTGCTATGTTGATAGTCTCAGATTTGCGCAACTTCACAAAAAAAATTGTATCTTGATGTAGGAACGTTGAAATCACAAACCGTTTGATTTTATGAAAATGAAACTTCAGAATATATAACATCTCCAAAATGTAGGATTTAATTCTTTAAGGATAGTTTCAGCTAATATTTCGAAGTCAACATCAGATTTTGATATACCGACAATTCCGAATTGACGCGACTTTACCAAAACTTTTGTGTTTTGGTATGGAAGCCTCGAAGTCACAAGATGTTTTTCTTGCTATCAATAAAAATTCAATATCCCCTCTTTTTTAGCGGTGAGTGAATATGAAGTCCAACAAACTTGAAGGTTATGTGAACATGAAGACAACGCGAATCCCAGACTTTTGATGTAAACATTGTCATCATTTTAGAGAAGACACTATTTTATCATAGCAGCTTGCCCCCTTTAAATCAAATAGGACCCAAAGTTTAACAGAAAAATGGTATCTCAACTCGATTTTTAAGTGGTAGTTGAATGGATTACATTTCATCGTACTTTATTAGAACAACAATTGGGGCACTATGTATCTTTTGAACTGATGCGACTGAACTCAGAATGAAACTCTAAGCTGCCTACGTACCTCAGTGAAAAGGATCAAGTCATACCGTAGTTCAGAATGGGTTATTTTCTTTATGTCCTAACTTTTTCCTAGGCCACCTCTTTCGAGGTTTTCAACCTAGCAGACTTTTTTTTATTTTTTATTTTTATGTCCTAACTTTTGCCTAGGCCGTCTCTTTCGGGGTTTTCAACCTAGTGACTTTTTTTTAATATATTTTTTTATGGTCCGCACACAGTTTAGACACATGCGGGCCAGGAGTATAGGAACATGCAGTTTAGGCTCATGCGTCGAGGAGCATTCGAACATGCAGTTTAGGTTCATACGTCAAGGAGCGTGGCACTTCAAGGATAATAGTTCTTCAAAAACTTGCCATTGATAGGGCCAGTTCTCATGCCCTCTACATCAACCAGCTTGTAAGCTCCACTTGAATAAGCTTCTTGCACGACATATGTCCCATCCCATTTTGAAGTGAACTTCCCTACAGGTTGATGGTAAGTAATAATGGGTCTTCTTATGGCAAGAACTTTATCTCCTACTTGAAAGGACCTCGAGCGAACTCTTTTATTGAAGGCGCAAGACAATCGAGCTTGATAACATTCAAGACTCTGTTGAGCTTCCAACCTCTTCTCATCAAGAGCCTCCAACTCTGATAATCGAAGTCGAGCATTTTCTTCATCAGTGATCCCTTCTTGAATAGCTAGTCGTAATGAAGGTATTTGACGCTCAAGTGGCAAGACGACTTCAACTCCATAAACGAATGCATAAGGGTCGCTTGTGCTGGCATGCAGTGAGTTGTCCTATATGCCCACATAGCTTCCTCCATACGGTCATGCCAATCCCATTTGGATTTGGAGATGACTTTCTTTAACAAGTTGCATAGTGTCTTATTGAATGCCTCAACTAGACTATTGGCGGCAACATTGTACATAGAAGAATTACGTTTCTTGAAGCCAAAAAGTTAACAAATCTTGTTCATCAACCTATTGTCGAACGACTTGCCATTATCCGTTATTATGTAACGAGGAATGCCAAAACGATAGATAATGTTTACTCGGATGAAACTTGCAAAATTTTCCTTCTTCACCTCCTTAAGAGTAACATCTTCATCCCATTTTGACAAGTAGTCAGTTGCAGCCAAGATGATAGGTGCCCACCAGAGGACTTTGGCAGTGGTCCAACAACATCCAATCCCCAAGCGTCAAACGGCCAGGATGCAACAGTCTGGTGCAACACTTCAGGAGGTTGATGAATAAAATTCGCATGGAATTGAAAAGTATTGCATCTTCGAGCTTAGTCTAAGCAATATTTTACCATAGTTGTCCAATAATATCCCATCCTTTTTATATGGAAGTGGATCTTTGGTCCAGACTGGTGTGACCCACATACCCCAGAATGTGCCTCTTGCAAAGCTTGGAGTGCTTCTTCTTCCCCTAAGCATCGCAAGAGTACTCCCTCGAACGACCTTCTGTATAGAGTATCTTTGTAGTAAAGGAAGTGAGGTGCACGACGACGGATTTTAGTCCTTCTCATCGGATTTTCTGGAAGTATCCCATAACATAAGTAGTCAATAATGGGTTGTCGCCATTCTTCTTTCTCAACTTCAGAAATGGCGACAAGATGCTTGAGTTCATTTTCTTCACCTTCAGCCTCATTTGGCAACGGTACTACCCATTTTTGGCAGACAATAACTTGTGCTTGATCAAGCAGGGTTAATGATGAAGCTAGGGCAGCTAAAGCATCAACCTTCTTATTTTCTTTCCTTGGCACATGCTGAATAGTCACATCACCGAGCCACCCCATTAACTTTTTTGCGTAATCATGATATGGGTGTAGTTCAGGATTCTTGACCTCGTAACTACCCAGAAACTGATTGACCACTAACTAAGAGTCACCAAAGACTTGCAATTGCAACTGCTTCATTTTGACAGCCATCTCAAGCCCAATTATTAGTGCTTGATACTCAGCAACATTGTTAGAGCAGAGTTGCGTCAACGTAAAAAAGTAGGGCAGAACTTCACCTTGAGAAGTGACAAATACTACGCCAGCACCAGCTCCTCCGCGATGTGCAGCACCATCAAAGTAGATATTCCATAGAGGCTGAACTTCAATGACCATGGCGTCCTCATCAGGTAGTGTGTCAGTTAGCTCCCAATCATCAGGTATAGGATGATTTGCTAATAAGTCCGCTAACGCTTGTCCTTTTATAGCTTTTTGTGGGATGTACACGATTTCAAATTGTTGAAACTGGAGGTACCACCTTGCTAGTCGATCACTAAGGACAGGTTTTGACATCACAAACTTGATGGGATTTGCTCTAGAAACCAAACGAACAGCATGAGCTTTAAAGTAGTGCTTCAACTTTTGGATTGAGAAGACTAGCTACAGACATAACTTTTCAATTGGCGACTAATTCAGCTCATTTGGTGTCATCATCCTGCTCAAGTAGTAAAGGGAGTTTTCTTTTCCTTCACTATTTTCTTGGGCCAACAACGCTCCAACAGACCTTTCTTGTGTTGAAATGTATAATATCAGCGACTTTCCAAGTATAGGGCTGCCAAAACTGGAGGCTTCATCAGGTAGGATTTAATGCTCTCAAAGGCATTGCTACACGCTTGGTTCCATTCGAAAGGGACACCTTTCTTCATAAGGCGGCTGAATGGTTGGCACCTCTCATCTAGGTTTGAGATGAATCTCCTAAGGTATGCTAGATTTCCTTGCAGACTTTTCAATTCATGAATATTGCGGCGCTCAAGCATTTTCAAGATTGCATCTACTTTAGCTTGATCTATTTCAATCCCTCGATGTCGGACAATGAAACCCATGAACTTTTTGGAGGTAACTCCAAAGGCGCATTTTAATGGATTCATCCTAAGTTGGTATCTCCAGAGCAACTCAAACACCATTCTCAGGTTTTTCAAGTGGTCGCTTTTCTTTCCTGATTTCACCACCAAGTCTTCAACATAGCATTCAACATTCTTGTGGAGAAGGTCATCAAAGATATTCTGCATAGCTCTTTGGTAAGTAGCACCAGCATTCTTCAAGCCAAAAGGCATTACCTTGTAGCAATAAATACCCTTGGGGGTACGGAATGCAGTAAGCTCTTCATATTTTGGCGCCATGCGAATTTGGTTATAGCCTGATGAACCGTCCATAAATGACATTTCCTCGTACCCAGTAGTAGCATCGATCATCAGTTCTGGAATGGGAAGCGGGAACTCATCTTTCGGACACGCATTGTTAAGATCCCTAAAGTCAACGCACACTCGAATCTATCCATTTTTCTTCCTTACAAGGACAATACTTGAAACCCTTGTTGGGTATTTAACTTCACGAATAAATCCAGCTTCGATGAGTTTGTTAACTTCGGTTTCAATCAAGGGAACCATGTCCGGCCTAAAACGCCTTTGAGCTTGCTTAACAGGAAGAGCGCCATTCTTGACCACAAGGTGATGGATTGCCACTTTAGGGTCCAAGCTAGGCATTTCTTTGTAACTCCAAGCAAATACATCTCTAAACTCCTTGAGTAATTCAATATAAGTTCTTTCTTCGTCAATTTCTAGTAAATCACTTAGGTAGGTGGGTCTTGGTTCTTCATCAGTGCTAGGTTAACTTCTTTTAAGGCATCAACCATTGCCTTCACCCCTTCTTAAAGTTTCGGGGGAGCATCTTTTGCATCTTCATCTTCTTGAGAGTCCCCATCATTGAAGGATATGTGATAACATGGTGAAACATCGTCCAATTTCTCATCATCCTCCATTAGAGATAAAACACCTTGCTCGCTTTTTGAAGTAACATGATACGAAGAACCCACGCTTTCTTCATCTTCATCACGTTCTTTAGTATAGACCACAGTGTATGGCTTCACCTTCAGTACTTCATCATACGAAACCATGACTTTTTTTTGTCGCTTCATTCTAGAAGGAACCAAACTTCGGAAATTTTTAGAGATCTTCTGAGTTTTGGGCGAAGCGAGTGTTCTTGTATTTCGATAATTTCTCTGGAACTTATTCCCCTTCTTTAATGGACCCAATCTCTCAAATACGGAAGTTCTCACAGTTGATTTTCCAAGTTGTTCAAAGATGGAAGGCCTGTTAGAAGCGACATATTCATCTTCTACAATGATATAATTGCTACTCGCCCTTCTTATTGAGATGCGCACTGGTGACGATTGCTTGTATCCCAAACCTTCATGTGGTTGCCTGGTTGCAGCTTCTGATGGGAGCTTCCCTAACTTTGACGGCTCATTGTGATTGTATCCAGCTTTGCAAATAGCTTGTAAGCATTAGGATCAAAACCTTCATCTGTCCGCTTTGTAGGGAGTGCTACTTTCTGCAGAGGATTTTGGGCTACAAATCCTGCAAGCGGCTTCGAGGACAACTCTACTGCCTCAATTCGTTTTACTAGAAGAGTTAACTCCTTTAGCGTGTTGGTTTGGGGATTAGATGCTTCACCCTCGTCTTTCTTCCTTTTAGGGACATATTGGAGCTTAGGACTTACTTTATTGCCATAAGATACTATATCCCCTCTATGAGATTTATTCACGTTGGGTTGTACCTCCTCAGTAACGACTTTGGATTTACCAATAGTCACCTCAGCTCTTTTGGTTATGGGCTCGTCATTCTTGCTTTTCATGCCATCATCAACTTTTAGCTCCTTCACAATGCGGTTCTTCAAGTAGAACTTTGCATCGGCGAAGTGTGACTCTGCCTCGGTGAATGGCTCATCATCAGCAACTATCGTCTTCTCGAATTCACCCTCATAATATTTTAAACATTGATGGTAGGTAGATGGAACTACTTTATTCTCATGTATCCAAGGCCTTCCAAGCAAAACATTATATGAAGTCTTTGCATCGATCATATGCATCCATGCACTTGATTGCATATCTTCAATAGTGATTCCCAGCCTGATCGCGCCTCTGGCTCTTTGCCCCCCTTGGTTGAATCCTTGGATCATCACACGACTTTCTGAGAGTTTGTTCATGGGAATACCAAGTTCTTTCACAATGAGAATTGGCAAAATGTTCACTGAGGATCCTCCATCAATGAAAATTCGAATTACCCTTTCATCACGCATATAGCCAACTAGGTATAACGGGCGGTTATCAGGAGTGTCACCTAGCAGAAGGTCGTCATTTGTGAACATGACTTTTTCCTCACAAGAATTAACTTCTTGAGGAGTGGACCCTATAAGCTTTTTCGAGGATGGTTCCAACGGTAGGTCATCACTCTTTTCTTTCCCTTGGTCAGCATGGCAACAAGAGGCATCAATACTTTCATGGGAAATCTTCGTGCGAAACCAACTTGGTAAAAACTCCTCCAAGGTCACCGGATGTCGTGGCTTTTGAGGTTGATGCACCTCCACTTTCGCTTTATATTTATGCTTAACTGGATTCCATCTCCTAGGCCTTTTCATCATTATTTTCCTTGTTGGTTGTTCCATTGATCCTTTTCGTGGGCTCCTTTTGTGGCGCCTACGACGAGTCACCAACATCCAACCTTCATCGTCCTCAGGTTGGCCGTCTTCAACTTTGTAGTTCTCCAGTAATTCTTCATCTTTACTTTCTTTAGAACTACATAATTCGTCTGGATTGANAATCGATTTTCTCAGATTTATTTGGTCGCTTCATCTCCGGATGCTCAATGAGATTTAACTCGAGGAGTTCTTCAAAAATAGCTGGCACATCAGAATCCAGAAATAGTACTCTTTCTCTTGCATTTCTTTTAGAGTCAACTTTCCACTTGGCTTATCTTGAAACGATGTGGATTTCATACTCTGCTTCTTGCTCACCTTCGTCGTGAACTTCACAGGTGATTTGTTGACATTCATAGCTTCTTTATTTTCAGATCTTGGTACAAACTTACTCCATTTTCTGACTTCTTGTTTGTCATTCCCTTTGCGAGGTTCATAGATGGGCAAACTTTTATTTCCAGCATAGGCCATGCTCAATTCCATGTCATGGGCACGAGTTGCAAGTTCTTCAAATGTGCTAGGCTTGATGCCTTGCAAGATGTAGCGCAATATCCAATGGATACCTTGGATGCACATTTCTATGCCAGAAGCTTCACTAAGCCTGTCTTTACAGTTGAGGCTTGTATTCCTCGAACGATTGATAAAGTCGATAGCTGGTTCACTCTTCCGTTGACGAGTATTTGTGAGTTCCACCATGCTCACAGTGCGCCTTGTGATATAAAAGAGATTGAGGAACTCTTGTTCTAGTTTGATCCCAGCTATCAATAGATCCTACCTCGAGGTCTGTATACCAATGAAAAATATTTCTTTTTAGCGAGCGGACAAACTATTTGACGAGATAATCTCCATAAGTTGCAGCGTTGTTTCATGTCTCAACAAAGTGCGCCACATGTTTCTTTGGATTGCCTTTAACATCAAACTGTTGAAACTTTGGAGGTTGATAGCCAGCAGACATCTTCAACATATCGATCCTTGCAGTGTACAACTTTGCGTTTGTAAGGGAAGACTTTGTAGCAACTTCATACTTGCTTTTAATAGTTGCTTCGATGAACTCCTTCAGTTGATCGATTGGAATCATCCCTTCCGAAGAGATTGGAATTTCCTTAGTGGATGCAACTTTTCGTGGTGGAGGATCAATCTCTTGAACTTCTGGGAGTTTTCCAGGTGCATGGGTGGATTCTTCTTCCATCAAGATTCCCACCCTATCTGTTAGATTGTCGATTCTAGTATCTTGATTTTGCATGCACTTGGTCAAGCTAGCGATTGCTTCCGTCAAGTTTGCCAACTGCTCCTCCACAGATGAAGTGTTTGTTACCATGGCTTCCATGATTGTCATGGACGATGGAGAGTAGTAAGGATTTTCACACAAATTGATCCTTGATTGGCTTACGCTATGTGGTGTAAGTGGGGAGGATCCATCACTTGAAGCTTCATCATCTTCCTTCACAACATAGTGCTTGGATCCGGAGAGGTCAAGCAGAGCAAGAGTTTTCTTGATCTTTTCAGCAACATCGCTTCCTCATTCGGGTGCATTTGTGGAAGATCTTGATCTTTTTGAGGATGAAGATCCGAAAACAGGGGTAGATACGGACGACACTTGGGGTTCTTGTTGTCCTAACGAGCTTGCTTTTCTCCTCGTAACTGGTCCAAAGCTTCCAAAGGTAACTTCGAGTATGTTTTCCACATCAGCATAGAACCTGGAATTAACAGTCTTGGTGGAAGTTGAACTGGAGTTGATTTTCTTGGAAGCCATTCCATTGTTCTTAAACTTTCGTGATTGAAAAATTGAGATGAGAGGTAGATATTGTCCCACTGGGCGTCCCAGAATTTGTAGACAATAAATTTGTGTCGAGAAAATTAAATCAAGCCCGAAAAATATTGCAACAACCGTAGTATTTTATTTCGAATATTTGAGTGTTACAATCTCTATGAATCCTCTGATTCTACTTTTCAACGGTAAATAAAAGAGCCTTTGAGCTTAATTTTGAATTTTATTTGATTTTAATCCAAGTCCTTGAGGCCTAATCTTGATCTTGATGTATTTTTAATCCAAGGGCTTGCAGCTTGTTCTTGAATCTTCCTCTTGATCTTTTAATCCTTAGAGCACTTGAATGCTTGTAGCTTTTAGAGAAATCCGCAGCGTTTTGATCCACGAGCTCCCTCTTGCTTCTTGTTATAACTTCTGGTGTCCTTTATGAGTTATGAAGACCCCTATTTATAGTTGTGAAAGGGAGGAGTTGTGATAAGAGAAAATTCTTTCCGACCAATCAAATTGAAGTGTGACATGGCCGCATTTGATTGACAAGAACATGTCACTTGCACATGTGGCGCGATTTCATTGCCCTTTTAATGTGACTTGGCATGCCTTGTCATTTTGACACATAGCATGATCCTATTGGCTCTTCTGTTTGACTTGGCATGCCACGTGATTTGACACGTGGCACCAAACTGGGCCTCTATAAAAAAAGACATTTTGGGCCTAATGAAGTGGGCTCATCATTTGTAGCCCAACTAAATGGGCTAGCCCAATGGATTAAGACTTATTTATTTAATCCATATATGTTGGACTTATATAATTAATTCAATTATATTAGCCCGTAGTATTTATTTAGACTAATATATCTTGAATTTAATATATAATCCAAAATATTTTACGGATTTAATTCCAATAAATTTATATGCCTATAGTACAACTATCATTTGTTTTTCAAATTTTTAATCGGTGTTCGATATCTACTTTGAGGCCTGATTAATATTAATGCTCCGTTTGTTCATAGATGTTTTTTTTCCTTTTCAATTTTTTTTTGAAAAATGTGTTTGTCCATGAAATTCTGCAAGTTTTTGGAAAAATTTCGAAAATGAGTTTTTCAATAAACAAAAAGTAATTTTGGACCACTGTTTCAAAATTTTCTAAATTTATTTTTCTCCACTTACAAAACTGCTAAAGGAAATTTTACCTCCTATAGCAAAGTTTACACCTTATTTATTATAAGTAAATACTCTTTTAAAATATTATTTTCTATAGCTACCTTTAAGTTTTTATAACAAAATATGTATTTATGGTCACTTTCTACCGTTAAGCCATTAAATACATTGGGTAATATTTTTCTCTCTCCTACTTTATTTCTCTCACAAGATCACCGTATAGTATCCAACTTCTCTCTCCACGATCTCTCTCTCCACTATCTCTCTCTCACAACGCCGCTCTCTTCCCCATTTTGTATCCACGATTATTCACTGATTCATCTCCATTTTCTCTCTCAATTTTAAATATTTTTTGTTTCTTAAAAAGTTGTGGTAAGTGTTAAAGTTGTTAGATTTTCGCTGGTACTGTGCTTCTTCTGTTTCTCTTTACTAATTTAATTTAAATAATCACCATTGTTATTCTTTCACCAGAAACTCAAAATTTCATCTCCAATGGCGGATTCAATAACTAAAAAAAAGGTTACCTGAGGTATACTCACGAAAACACTCAATTTCGAAAGGCCATCTTTCCATTTGCATATCAATTAAGCGGAACATGTATTTGCAGCTTCAGCAGCAATACATTTGCAGAAAAGAGAACAAAAATACGTAATGACACATCGAAACAAACCCGATTTTATAAATTGTCACGACCCGATTTTCCACCGTCGGGACCGTGATGGCGCCTAACGCTATACTTGTTAGGCAAGCCAACATTAGAGGGTTACGACATTAAAACAATTAAGACATATAAGAAATGTTACTACCATCCAATATACGATACCAAAAGTAGTAAATGAAATAGTAAAGCGATACTGCGAAATTAATACTAATGTCTGGCTACCCAGGGCTTGGAGTCACAATTTACGAATTACTACGAATTTACTACAAGTATTTGACTGAAAGAAAATTTATATCTATTTTGAACAAAAGAAAACAACAACTGAATAATAAGGAAGAGACTCCAGGAATCTGCGGACGTCGGCAGATCTACCTCGTGTCTCTGTGCGAAAATGTCAGCTCTAACTCGAACTCAGCTCGGACCTAAACCTGGATCTGCACAAGAAGTTCAGAGTGCAGTATCAGTACAACCGACCCCATGTACTGGTAAGTGTCGAGCCTAACCTCGGCGAAGTAGTGACGAGGCTAGGACAGTACACCACAAACAAAACTTGGACATGTATAATCATGCTAGTAGAAACAACATCGATCAAATAAAAGTAAACAACAAATAATGGAAAGGGAGCATACAATGGGGAATTTAACATAAGGAGTGAGAAAAATAATAAGACAGAAATAGAGAGTGATCAACAACAATTTAAGCAATTAAAATAGAAAGAAAACTTGCACGGAATCACCCTTCGTGCTTTTACTCTCAGCCTTACCAAATAATAAATAGTAATGCACGGCATCATCCTTCGTGCTTTTACTCTCATCCTCACCAGATTATAAATAAGAATGCATGGAATCACCCTTCGTGCTTTTACTCTCACCTCACAATATATATAAATTATGCATGACATCACCCTTAGTGCTTTACACTCTTCCTCACAATTTAAATAAATTATGCACGACATCATCCTTCCCTGTTTACACTCTTCCTCACAATTTAATTAAATTATGCACGACACCACCCTTCGTGCTTTACATTCTTCCTCACAATTTAAATAAATTACGCACGGCATCATTCTTCGTGCTTTACTCTCTTCCCCACCAGTCACAGAATCATTAACAACATATAAAGAGGAATTTCAAAAGAAATCAGTATTTCATCATAGTTTCTATCACCATTTACCATTTCAATTTCTACTTCAATATTCACAATATTATCCATCTTGGTGGAACCGGATACAAATCTTCCAATATTTTACTAACAACAATAATCATAGATAATAGGCTTTAAGACAGCAAGAATAATAAGAATTAACTTTCACTCGCATGTTATGACTCGACCACAGCGTATACTCGTCACCTCACCTATACATCGTATTCAACAACAAAACAAGTAGCAAGTAGTCACTCAATACCTATTACCTTAAGCTAAGGTTAGACCCAACACTTATCTCGATTTCGCAGGCCACTCACTACTCAAGTACAACTTTTCCTTTAGAATTCACCTCCAACCCACTCGTATCTAATCATAATTAGTTCAATATCATTAATTATTGCTAAAGGAATTAATTTTAATGCATAATCATGGTTTTCCTAAGATTTTCCAAAAAAAAAATTTTAAAATCGACCTCGGGCCCGCTTGGTCCAAACTCTTGGTTCGGACCAAAATCCGTTCATGCCTTCACCCCCGATCTCAGATATATGATTGGTTTTGAAATCTGACCCCAATTGAGGTCAAATTCCCCAAATTTTTGAAATTCCTAGTTTCTACCCAAAATCCCCAACTCCACCATGAAAACCTTAGATTTTTAGTTGTAAATTGATGAAAAACCATGGGTAATTGGAAGAAAGTAGTTAATAAACACTTACCTATGATTTTGGAAGAAAAAGCCTTGAGAAAATCGCCCTAGGTCTCCCACCCTTTTGAAAATAAGAAGAAAAGGGTTGGAGTTCTAATTAACATGAACTCACTGCCCGAACCTCGCACCTGCGGTGCTTGGGCCGCATCTGCGTCCGCAAGTGCGGACAAGAGGACCGCTTCTGTGGAACGGGACTAGGCCCTTGGGGCCGCATCTGCGAACGGGTTTCCGCTTTTGCGGCCCTGCTCCTGCGATGAGAAGTCCGAATTTGCGGAAGTAGGGGAACCCAATCTTGGTTGCACCTGCGGGCTTCAGCTCGCAGCTGCAGCTCAAGGCTCGTTGGTGCGGGCACACCAGAACTAGTGCACCAGCAACCCTTGTTGAGAGTTAACTCAACTCGCGCATCGCCTGGATGGTCCCGAGCCCTCAGGGCTCCAAACCAAACATGCACACAAGTCCAAAAATATCCTACGGACTTGCTCGTGCGATCAAATCACCAAAATAACACCTAAAACTACGAATTTATTATCAAAACTCATGAATTTCTCAAGAACATATCAAATTCACTATCTTCTCAACCGGACGTCCGAATCACGTCAAATAAACTCCGATTTCTACCAAATTTCACAGATATGACTTAAATATTATAATAAACCTACACCGGGCTCCGAGAACAAAATACGGGCCTGATACCAATGAGTTAAAACATTAATCAAGTTCTTTAATTCCTTTAAATTTCAGCCTAACAATTTTCATCAAAAATTCATTTCTGGAGCTAGGGACCTCGGAAATCGATTCCGAGCATACGCCCAAGTCTCATATTTTACTACAGACTTCCTAGGATCGTCGGAACACGGGTCCGGGTCCGTTTACTCAAAACATTGACCAAAGTCAACTAAAATCAAATTAAACTCTCAAAAATTATTATTTCACATGTTTTCACATAAAGGCTTTCCAGATTCACGCTCGGACTGTGCACGCTAATCGAGGTGAATAAAAATAATATTTTTAAGGCTAACGAGCCCGGAATATAGTCTTAAATCACAAGATGACCCTTTGGGTCATCACAATCTCCACCTCTAAAACAAACGTTCGTCCTCGAGCAGACATAGAAAAGTACCTAAACTGGCGAACAAGTGTGATATCTACTTCGCAGTTCCGACTCAGACTCCCAAGTAGATGCCTCAACATGGTGACCTCTCCACTGCACTCGAACTGAAGGGTAACTCTTTTATCTCTACTGACGAACCTACTGGTCTAGAATCGCTACCGGCTCCTCCTCATAGGTCAAATCATTGTCCAATTGGACAGAGCTGAAATACAACACGTGGGACGGGTCACCATGATATTTCTGAAGCATAGACACATGGAATACCGGATGAACTGAGGATAACCCTGGAGGAAACGCAAGTCTATAGGCTACCTCCTCCACTCTCTCGAGAATCTCAAGTGGCCCAATATACCTAGGGCTCAACTTGCGCTTCTTCCCAAATCTCATAACACCCTTCATGGGCGATATCCAAAGTAATATCCTCTCTCCGATCATGAATTCTACATCACGAACCTTACGTTCCACATAACTCTTTTGCCTGGACTGAGCTGTACGAAGTCGATCCTGTATAATCTAGACCTTGCCCAAGGATCCTGAACTAAGTCTGTGCCTAATAACCAAGCCTCTCCTGGCTGAAATCATCCAACTGGAGATCTGCACCGTCTACCATATAATGCCTCGTAGGAAGTCATCTAAATGCTCGACTGGTAGATGTTGTTGTAGGAAAACTCTGCTAACGGCAAAAACTGATCCCACGATCCTCCAAAATCTATGACATAAGCGCGAAGCTCATCCTCCAAGATCTGAATAGTACGCTCGGAATCACCGTCCGTCTGAGGATGAAATGTTGTGCTCAAATCAACTCGCGTACCAAACTCACGCTGAACTTCCCTCCAAAAGTGCGAAGTAAACTGTGTACCTCGATCAGGAATGACAGACACTGGCACGCCGTGAAGGCGAGCGATCTCCCAAATATATATCTCTGCAAACCGCTCCGAAGAATAAGTGTTTGCCACAGGAATGAAGTGTGTTGATTTAGTCAGCCTGTTTACAACAACCCAAACGTCGTCGAACTTCCTCTTAGTCCGTGGGAGTCCAACAATGAAGTCCATAGTGATACGCTCCCACTTCCACTCAGGAATATCTATCTGCTAAAACAAACCATCGGGTCTCTGATGCTCATACTTCACATGTTGAAAATTCAAGCAACGAGCCACGTACGCCACAATATCCTTCTTCATCCTTCGCAACCAATAATGCTGCCGCAAGTCCTGGTACATCTTGGTAGCACCCGGGTGAATAGAATACTTAGAACTGTGAGCTTTCTCAAGAATCAACTCACGAAGCCCATCTATATTAGGCACACAGACTCGACCCTGCATCCTCAAAACACCGTCATGTTCAACTGTAACCTGCTTGGCACCACCGTGCCGAACTGTGTCCCTAAGGACCATCAAGTGGGGGTCATCATCTTGTTGATCTCTGATACGCTCGAATAAGGAAGACCGAGCGACTGTACAAGCTAGAACACGGTTGGGCTCTAAAATGTCTAACCTCATAAAATTATTAGCTAAAGTCTGAATGTCTGAAGCCAGCGACCTCTCACCGACTGGAATGAACGCAAGGCTGCCCATACTCTTCGCCTTTCTACTCATTGCATCGTCCACCACATTGGCCTTCCCTAGATGGTACAATATAGTGATATCATAGTCTTTCAATAGTTCTAACCATCTCCTCTTCCTCAAATTGAGATCATTTTGCTTGAACAAATACTGAAGGCTGTGATGGTCCATGAAAACCTCACACGGCACGCCATAAAGATAGTGCGTCCAAATATTTAATGCGTGAACAATGGCTGCCAACTCTAAGTCATGGACAAGGTAATTCTTCTCATGAATCTTAAACTGCCGAAATGCATATGCAATCACCTTTCCTTCTTGCATCAATACTGCTCCGAGCCCAACACAAGAGGAATCACAATATACCGAGAACGATCCTGAACCTGATGGCAACACCAACACTGGTGCTGAAGTCAAGGTTGTCTTGAGCTTCTGAAAGCTCGCCTCACACTCGTCCGACCATTTGAATGGGGCACCCTTTTGAATTAACTTAGTCATCGGGGCTGCCATAGATGAAAACCCCTCCACAAACCGACGATAATAACCCTCCAAACCCAAGAAGCTTCTGATCTATGTGGATGAAATGGGTCTAGGCCAGTTCTTGACTACCTCAATCTTCTTAGGATCTACCTGAATACCTTCCGCTGATACGACGTGACCCAAGAAGGCGACTGAATCCAACCAAAACTCACACTTTGTAAACTTAGCATATAACTGACTGTCCCTCAAAGTCTGAAGCGTTATCTGATGGTGCTGATCATTCTCGTCTCGACTGCGGGAGTATATTAGAATGTCATCAATAAACACAATTATGAAGGAATCCAGATAAGGCTTGAACACACGATTCATCAAGTCCATAAATCCTGCTGGAGCATTAGTCAAGCCAAAAGACATCACCAGAAATTCATAGTGCCCATACCTCGTCCGAAAGGCTGTCTTAGGGACATCAGATGCCCTAATCTTCAACTAATGGTAGCCCGATCTCAAATCAATCTTTGAAAACACTTTAGCACCCTGAATCTGATCAAACAAATCATCAATCCTCGGCAACGGATACTTGTTCTTGATAGTGACTTTGTTCAACTGCCGGTAATCTATACACATCCTCATCGATCCATCATTCTTCTTCACGAAAAAAACCGGTGCACCCCAGGGCGAGACACTAGGCCTAATGAAGCCCTTATCAAGCAAGTCTTGCAACTGTTCTTTCAATTCCTTCAATTCTGGTGGGGCCATCCGGTATGGAGGAATAGAAATGGGCTGGGTGCCTGGTGCCACATCAATGCAAAAATCGATATCCTTTTTAGCTGGCATCCCCAACAGGTTTGCAGGAAACACCTCGGAAAACTCACGAGCAACAGGCACCGAATCTATAGAAGAAACCTTAGCACTAGAATCACGAACATGAGTCAAGTAGGCCAAACACCCCTTCTCGACCATACGCCGAGCCTTCATATAAGAAATAACCATGCTGGAGAAATGACCAGGTGTCCCTCTCCACTCTAATCGAGGTAATCCCAGAAAAGCTAAGGTCACTGTCTTGGCATGGCAGTCCAAGATGGCGTAATAAGGTGACAACCAATGCATGCCTAATATGACATCAAAATCAACCATATCAAGAAGAAAAAGGTCTACACTAGTCTCAAGACCCTCAATAATGACCACACACGAGCGATACACATGATCTACAACAATATCATCCCCCACGGGTGTAGACACATAAACAGAGATGCTCAAGGAATCGCTAGGCACAACCAAATACGAAGCAAAATAAGATGACACATAAGAGTAAGTAGACCACGGATCAAACAGAACTGAAACATCTCTATTGGAAACTGAAATGGTACCTGTGAAAACAACATTGGAGGACTCCGCCTCGGGTCTGGCCGGAAATGCATACATCATGGATGGCCCGAACACCCTGAACCATGTCTCTGGGACGACCTCTGACAGGCGGACCTCCACCTTTAGCGGGTTGTCCTCCACCTATAACAATCTGGCCCCTACCTATGGCTACCTGACCCCTACCCCTAGCTGACTGGGCAGGTGGTGCGGCAGCTGGTGTCAGCACTATAGCACGAGAACCCTGATATACTGAGAACTACCCGACGTGCGAGGGCAATATCTAGCAATGTGCCCGGGATCACCACAAGTATAACAAGACTTTGGCTGCTGAGACTGCTGGTCGGAAACTGACCCTGTCGACCTGTATAACCACCCTGAAAACTCTGAAGAGGAGGTGCACTAATAGGAGTTTGCTGATCAGAACAAGGCAAGTAAGAGCCACGCCCACCTAGGGCACCATGGGATGTCTGAAGTGCTGAATAGAATGTCCTAGAATAATGGCCTCTACTGAAAGTAACTCCGCCTCCAAATGAGGCACCGCTGAATCCACCGGAATATCAAGGTCTCTTGTCGAACCCCTAACCTCCCAATCCAAGAACTACCTCAACCGCGGGGCCACATTGGCCGCATCCTGGAAAGATATATCACTCCCTGTCTTCTTATCCATCTGCAATCTGATAGGCTGAGCAAGACCCTCAATAAATCTCCTAACTCTCTCCCTCTCCGTGGGTAGCAAAAGAGTAGCATGACGGGCCAATTCCACGAAACGGGTCTCATACTGCGTAACGGTCATGTTTCCCTGCTGGAGACGCTCAAACTGTCGGCGACACTCCTCTCTAGTAGTAATAGGTAGAAACTTCTCCAAGAAGAGGTGTGAAAATTGATCCCAAGTAAGAGGAGGCGATCCCGCTGGTCTAGTCAATAGATAATCCCTCAATCATTTCTTAGCAGAATCGGTCATCTGGAAAGCAACAAAGTCGGCCCCATTGGTCTCCAAAATACCCATATTCCGAAGAACCTCATGACAACTATCAAGGTATTCCTGGGGGTCCTCTGAAGTGGAACCACTAAAATGAACAGGGAAAATCTTGATAAACCTGTCCAATCTCCACAAAGCATCGGAGGACATAACTGTCCCATCAGTGAGCGGTGCTGCAGCGACTGGCTAAATTACCCCAACTAGATGGCTGCTGGGGTTTGAATCTGAGGAGTAGTCTGCTCCGGAGTGTGGGTAGAAGGAGTCTGAACTCCTTCTCCAGCCTGGGATACGCTTCTGCCCTGAGGACTGCACCAGTCTGGGATACACTCTCCATAAGGCCTACTAGTCGGACCAAGGCATCCTGAAGCACCTAGGTAGCAATAAACCCCTCTAGGACCTGAGCTGGTCTCGCCGGAATGGTCTGAGCTGGAGCCCCCTCATCAAGCTCTATCTAGGGCTCCGCAGCTGGAGCTGCTACCTGAGCACTGGGTTGAGTCCTGCCCTTGCCTCGGCCTCTGGCATGGCCTCGGCCTCTGCCCCTTGTAGGAGTTGTTGCTGCTGGAGGGTCCGACTATTGGTCAGCGGAAGATGAGGTACGTGTTCTCGCAATCTGCGAGAGAATAAGAATAGAAGAGTTCAATCAGTATGGGGATAACAATAATCACACGACATAGTTGAATAAAAGTGAACTTGTTCCTAACTTTATATCCTTTGAAAGATAAGTACAAACGTCTCCTTACTGATCCCTCAGACTCTATTAAGATTGTCCGTGAATTGTGAGACCTAGGCAACATAGTGCTCTGATACCAACTTGTCACGACCCGATTTCCCACCGTCGGGACCGTGATGGCGCCTAACGCTATACTTGTTAGGCAAGCCAACATTAGAGGGTTATGACATTAAAACAATTATGACATATAAGAAATGTTACTACCATCCAATATACGATACCCAAAGTAGTAAATGACATAGTAAAGCGATACTGTGAAACTAATACTAATGTCTAGCTACCCAGGGTTTGGAGTCATAATTCACGAACTACTATGAATTTACTACAAGTATTTGGCTAAAAGAAAATTTATATCTGTTTTGAACTATAGAAAACAACAACTGAATAATAAGGAAGAGACCCCAGGAATCTGCGAACGTCGGCAGATCTACCTCGTGTCTTCGTGCGGAAATGTCAGCTCTAACTCGAACTCAGCTCGGACCTAAACCTGGATCTGCACAAGAAGTGAAGAGTGCAGTATCAGTACAACCGACCCCATGTACTGGTAAGTATCGAGCCTAACCTCAACGAAGTAGTGACGAGGCTAGGACAGGACACCACAAACAAAACCGGGACATGTATAACCATACTAGTAGAAACATCATTGATCAAAGAAAAGTAAACAACAAATAATGGGAAGGGAGCATACAATGGGGAATTCAACATAAGGAGTGAGAAAAATAATAAGGCAGAAATAGACAGTGATCAACAAGAATTTAAGCAATTAAAATAGAAAGGAAACTTGCACGGCATCACCCTTCGTGCTTTTACTTTCAGCCTTAACAAATAATAAATAGGAATGCACGGCATCACCCTTCATTCTTTTACTCTCATCCTCACCAAATTATAAATAATAATGCACGTTATCACCCTTCGTGCTTTTACTCCCACCTCACAATATAGATAAATTATGCACGACATCTCCCTTCATGCTTACACTCTTCCTCACAATTTAAATAAATTATGCACAACATCACCCTTCATGATTTACACTCTTCCACACAATATAAATTATGAACGGCATCACCCTTCGTGCTTTACTCTCTTCTTCACCAGTCACAGAATCATTAAGAACATATAAAGAACAATTTCACAAGAAATCAGTATTTCATCATATTTTCTATCACCATTTACCATTTCAATCTCTACTCAATATTCACAATATTATCCTTCTCGGTGGAACCGGATACAAATATTCCAACATTTCACTAACAACAATAATCATAGATAATAGGCTTTAAGACAGAAAGAATAACAAGAATTAACTTTCACTCGCATGTTATGACTCGACCACAATGTATAGGTACTCGTCACCTCACATATACATCGTATTCAACAACAATACAAGTAACAAGTAGTCACTCAATACCTATTTCCTCAAGCTAAGGTTAGACACAACACTTGCCTCGATTTCGTAGGCCACTCACTGCTCAAGTACAGCTTTTCCTTTAGAATTCATCTCCAACCCACTCGTATCTAATCATAATTAGTTTAATATTATTAATTATTGCTAAAGGAATTAACTTTAATGCATAATCATGGTTTTCCTAGGTTTTCCCAAAAAAAAAAAGTTAAAAACTGACCCTGGGCCCGCTTGGTCCATACTCGTGGTTCAGACCAAAATTCGTTCATCCCCGAGCCCGGATATATGATTAGTTTTAGAATCTGACCCCAATTGAGGTCAAATTCCCCAAAAAAAAATTTCTACCAGAAATCCCCAATTCACCATGAAAACCTTAGATTTTTAGTTGTAAATTGATGAAAAACCATGGGTAATTAGAATAAAGTAGTTAATGAATACTTACCTATGATTATGGAAGAAAAAGCCTTGAGAAAATCGCCCTAGGTCTCCCTCCCGTTTGAAAATAAGAAGAAACGGTCTGGAGTTCTAATTAACATGAACTCACTGCCCGACCCTCGCACCTGAGGTGCTTCGGCCACATATGCGCGTCCACACGTGCGTACAGGAGGTTCGCTTCTGTGAAACGGGATTGGGACCTAGGTGCCGCATTTGCGAACAATTTTCCACTTTTGCGGTCCCGCTCCTGCAATGAGGTGTCCCCATTTGTGGAAGTAAGAGAACCCAGACTTGGTCGCACCTGCGGGCTTCAGCTTGCACCTGCGGCTCAAGGCTCACACCTGCGGGCACACCAGATGTAACGACCCGATCGCTCATTTTGCGTTATCGGACCCCGTTCCCCTAAATGAAACTTCCCATAGCGGATTTTTGTGATTTATGACTTGCAGGGACTGGTGGTCCGGAATTTGGAGGTGTTTAGAGTGCAATAGGAACAATTGGTTCCTCAAGGTTGGCCTTTAAGGTCAAGTTTTACTTCGGTCAACATTTTGGGTAAACGACCTCGGAATCGAGCTTCGTCGGTTTCGATAGCTTTGTGTGATGATTTCGCACCTGGCGTATGTTCGGATTGGGTTTCTGATGACCCGGGGCCATTTCGGATATTGAAATAAAAAGTCCCTTAAGTTCATATTTGGTTTGGGACATGTATTTTATGCTATCGAGCTACGAATGGAATTTAGGGATCGGGAATAGTTCCATTATGTAATTTATGACTTGTCTGCAAAATTTGAGATCATTCCGAATAGTATAGGTATGTTCGGTGCATTGAAGGGAATTTTAGAATCTTAAGTTCTTAAGTTTGATTCAATTTGGTTTTGGGGTTGAATTCTGAGTTTCGTTGTTGTTTTTCACATTCCAGAAGTTCGAGCGAGTCCGTATCATGAATACAGACTTTCTGGTGCTTTTGGACGGGGTCCCGAGGGGCTCGAGTGAGTTTTGGACCCCCGGGAGCTAAGTTTGAAATACCAGATTTTTGCTGTCTAGTTTCCTTCTTCGCGATCGCGGAAGAAGGGTCGCGATCGCGGAGAAGGAATTGGGATGGGATGCTGATTGCTCTATGCGATCACAGATAACTCCTCGCGATCGCGGATAGTTGGGTCCTTGGCCTTCGCAATCGCAACCTCTTTCTCGCATTCACATAGAGTTAGGTCGGGGTCAGGCGTAATTGCCCTTCGCGATCGCAGGACCTCCTCCGCGTTCGCAGAGGTCTGGCCAGTTGACCTTTGCGATCGCGGGCCCCATGTCGCAATCGCGGTTAAGGAAATAGCTGGGCAATTTCATTTAACACGAGAATTAGCCTCATTCCTCCATTTCCATATTCCTCCTCAAGTCATTAGAGAGCTTTTCAAGGGAGCCTTCCACCTAGAGTTTGAGGTAAGTGAATTCCTTACTTAATACTAGTTTTAAACATAAAATTCCTAGTTAAATCTCTCTTTTAAGATATCAAATTCATGAAATTGGGTAGTAAATTTAGGGCTTTTTAAGAACTTGTGAATTGTCCGTTTAAGGCCGTGAATTCAAGTATAAATCACATAATTATGATCCTTAGGGTTCGGGTGAGTGATCCCTTCGAGAATTTTCGAAATCCGAGCGTGTGAGCCCGGGGTTGGATTTTGGAAATTTCTAAATAATGTTGAATTTTGAAAAAATTAGAATAATTTCCCCATTTCGAGCATGCATTGATGTCATTATACCGTATTTGGCTAGTTGCGAGTCCTCGGGTGTAGAGTTCGGAGATTCGGGCGCATCCTTGGTATGAGGGGTAGATTCGACACGAGGTGAGTCTCTTTTATAACCATGCAAGGGATAATTGTCCCCCTAGGTGATTTAAATGTTATATGTGATAATTTGTGGGGGATACGTACGTACAAGTGACGAGAGTCCGTATGTAGCGACTATTTCTATTATGTCCGGGTAGTTAGGCTCACATCATGCCTTGTGTTTTATTGATATGAACTATATGCGTGCTGAAATTTACATTTCATATTGTTTACAATCCTGAAGTTATGAAATTTGAGAAAAACTTGTAAGAAATTTGATTATGGAAAGGCATTCTCTTATAAAAACGAATAATGTGCATGTGACCGCTTCACAAATTGTATTCCGCGAGCAGAGTGTGATTTCCCCCACTCTATTGAGAGGCGCACTTTTGGGACGGGTCGGTCGATTCCTCGGTCGTGCATGGAGAGATTGAGAGACGCACTTTTGGGACGGGCCGATCGATCCTTCAGCAATGCGTAGAGAGGCTGAGAGATGCACTTTTGGGACGGGCCGATCGATCCTTCGGCAGTGCACGAGCGTGACTATCCTGTGACTCTGGCCCGTTGTCCTCACACTGCATGCGTATGCTTTATTTGTTATTAAGTTTCATGAAATTGATCTGGCAGATATTTGGGAAAAAGTGAAGTGGTAATTGCTTTATTTATCCTCAGTATTCTTCCTGGATTTTAGTATCTTACATGTATATACTTGTTGCTTCACTGCCTTACATGCCTACTGTTTTTATTACATTCTGTTGATGTATACTGTTGGACCTTAGTGAGTGTCATGTTGACTAATCGTCATTACTTCTTCAAGGTTCGGCGGGATACTCACTGGGTACATATATATATATATATATATATATATATATATATATTTATGTACTCATGCTGCACTTCTGTACTTAACTGTACAGGTTCTGGGGCTGGTGTTTCTAGTTATCCGACCTGAGCTTGACATATTCGGGACCTGACTCCACGGTGAGCTGCCTCCCTTGGCAATTCCCAGCTATGCTATGGAGTTATCTTTTGTTTACTTATGTCTATATCCTTTCAGACATCAGTACCTCTTGTATCATCTTTTTTTTATATTCTACTAGTCGCCTATTGACTTGTGACACTAGTTCCTGGCACACACTTAGTAGATTCTATTTTTGGGACTGTATATATATATATATATATATGCGCATTGTATCACGCTTATTTTGGCGATATGTATTTAAATTGATAAATTCTTCCGCTTCTATTTTAAATAAGCTAAGTGTAAAACTTTGGGAAACATGTGGGGTTGGTATGTTAATAAGGAAAACTTCACTAGTAAGCAATCGTTGGCTTGCCTGACCCCGGTGTTGAGCGCCATCACGACCCGCGTGGGATTTTGGGTCGTTACAATATGGTATGAGAGCACTAGGTTCACGTCAGTCTCACGAGTAACAGGCGCACCCAGTAGAGTCTTGCGGATCGGTACGGAGACGTATGTACTTATCTTTAGGAGGCTACAGGGTATTAGGAAACCTTATTTGTTCTTACTTTATCGTGCAGCCAATGATTTACTAAATTCATTCTTCTATTCTCTCACAGATGGTGAGGACGCGTGCATCTCATGTTCCTGATCCGGGAGAGAGTGTTGCCCCCGCCGCTCGAGGTCGTGGTAGGGACAGGGTTAGGGCACCTGCCCGTGGTAGGGGATGAGGGAGTCCCAGAACTATACTGATCCCGCTACTAGAGGACCCTATATTAGAGGAGCAGGATGAGGTGCCTCCAGCAGATCCGACACCCGTAGACTTTATGACGGCGCCAGGCTTCCAGGCAGCCATGGGTCGTATGATGAGATTCATGGACACCATGTCCCAGGCTGGTTTATTTCCAGCAAATCCTGTCATTTCACAGGCGGGAAGGGGAGCCCATACCCCTAGTGCCCAGGCCACATAACCGCCAGCAGCATTACATCCCGCCCCAGGTACACTGCCCATGGATGGTACCCAACCTGTACCGGCAGCACCATAGCCCAGACCAGCTGTGGGTGGCGACCAGCATAAGATGTTAGATAGATGGACCCGCTTGCGCCCTCCAGTCTTCGGGGGCGAGAGAGGTGAGGATGCCCAGGACTTCATTGATAGGTGCAGGGATAGACTGCACAACATGGGGATCCTAGCGTCCCATGGAGTAGATTTCATTGCATTCCAGTTAGAGGGCAGAGCTCACAGGTGGTGGCAGTCTTATATTCTTAGCAGGCCAGCCGATTCTCCTACTATCACTTAGGAGAAGTTCACACAGATGTTCTTGGATAGTTATATTCCACCCTCTAATAGGGAAGAGCTGAGGGGTCAGTTTGAGCGGTTAGAGCAGGGGCAGATGTCCGTGACAGATTATGAGGCCAGATTTTCAGAGCTGTCACGCCATGCTTTTATGATATTGCCCACCGATGTTGAGAGGGTTCGGAGGTTTGTACTAGGGTTGCATCTGAGTATTAGATCCACCATGGCTCGAGAGGTGGAGATGGGTACCCCTTATCAGCTTGTTGTGGAGATTGCTCGTAGGATCGAGGGTTACCGGTTGCGGAGAAGGGAGCAGGGTCAGCAGGACAAGAGGGCTAGGTTCTCAGGGGATTTCAGAGGCGCCCCAGCTAGGGGTAGGGGTCAGCATAGTAGTGGTCAGCCCAGCAGGCCTTTATACTCAGCACCTCCACCACCTCCTCGAGGTGTTCCAACGAGGCCTCATTTTAGCGCCATGCCAGAGCGTTCCTACCGTCCTCTAGCCATTCAGAGTTAACACAGTGGTTATTCCAGTCATCCGAGATCCTCCGATCCTTATTTTAATGTTATGCCTAAGGGCTCTCATCGCCCTCCGACCCTTCAGGGACCTTCCTCGGGGCAGCAGACTGTGCCACCTGGGCATTGTTATAAGTGTGGAGAGCCAGGTCATATGAGGAGGCAGTGTCCCCAGTATCAGGGCAAGGCCGTGCGAAAGAGCTATCAGTCGATGGTTCCGGCACCAGCAGTCCGGCCACCTAGAGGTGGAGGCCAGTCCTGTAGGGGTCGTCCGAGAGGTGGAGGCCAGGAAGGGGGAGGTCAGACAGCTCCTGTTCACTCCGGTAGGGCTCACTCTTCAGGTGCTCCAGCCAAGTTTTATGTTATTCCGGCCAGATCAGATGCAGTGGCCTCAGATGCCGTGATCACAAGTATTATCTCAGTATGTGGTAGAGAGGCTTCAGTATTGTTTGATCCAGGATCCACTTATTCATATGTTTCAGCCCTATTTGCTCCTTTTCTGGATGTCTCTCAAGAGTCTTTGGGATCTCCTATACATGTGTCCACTCCTACGGGCGACTCTGTGGTGGTAGACCGGGTGTATAAATCTTTTGTAATCACCTTCTATGAGTCCGAGACCAGAGCTGTCTTTTTATTGCTCGACATAGTTGATTTTGAGGTCATTCTAGGCATGGATTGGCTATCTCCTCATCATGTCGTGCTCGATTGCCATGCCAAGACAGTTACTTTAGCCATGCCTGAGTCACCTAGGCTAGAGTGGAGGGGTTCTTCAATTAGCATAGCCCCGGGTTATTTCATTCCTGAAGGCTCGACATATGGTCGAGAAGGGTTGTCTAGCCTATTTTGCTTATGTGCGGGACACCGCCGCCGAGTCTCCGACGATTGATTCCATGCCAGTTGTTCGAGAGTATGCTGATGTATTTCCTTCAGATCTTTTGGGCATGCCTTCGGACCGTGATATTGACTTCTGCATTGATTTAGCTCCAGATACTCAGCCTATATCCATTCCTCCGTATCGTATGGATCCAAAAGAGTTGAAGGAGTTGAAGGAGCAACTTGAGGAGTTGTTAACTAAGGGGTTCATCAGAACCAGTGTATCACCGTAGGGTGCCCTAGTTCTATTTGTGAAAAAGAAGGATGGGTCTATGCGGATGTGTATTGATTACCGCCAGTTGAGCAAGGTTACCATTAAGAACAAGTATCCCTTGCCGCACATCGATGATTTGTTTGACCAGTTGCAAGGTGATCGTGTGTTTTCTAAGATTGATTTGAGATCAGGGTATCATCAGTTGAGGATTCGGGCTTGTGATGTTTTGAAGACTGCTTTTCATATGAGATATGGCCACTATGAGTTCTTGGTGATGTCCTTTGGCTTGAATAATGTCCCAGCAGCATTCATTGACTTGATGAATAGGGTGTTCAGGTCGTATATTGATTCCTTTGTCATTGTCTTCATTGATGACATTTTGATTTACTCCTGTAGCCTGGGGGAGCACGAGTAGCATTTGAGAGTTGTGCTCCAGACTTTGCGAGAACATAAGCTATCTGTTAAGTTCTCTCGGTGTGAGTTTTGGTTGAATTCCGTGGTATTTTTGGGGCATGTGGTATCCGGAGAGGGTATCAAGGTTGATCCTTAGAAGATCGAGGCAGTTCAGAGTTGGTCGCGTCCTACTTCAGCTACTAAGATCAGGAGCTTTTTAGGCCTAGCAGGTTATTATCGCCGATTTGTGGAGGGTTTCTCTTCTATTGCAGCTCCATTGACTAGATTAAGTCAGAATAATTCCCCGTTTCAATGTTTTTATGAGTGTGAGGCGAGCTTTCAGAGGCTCAAGACAGCATTGACCTCAGCGCCAGTTCTAGTATTGCCTTCTGGTTCTGGGATGTACACGGTATATTGCGACGCTTCACGCGTTGGCTTGGGGTGTGTATTGATGCAGGAGGGGAGAGTTATTGCTTATGGTTCACACCAGCTTAAGGTTCATGAGAAGAACTACCCTGTGCACAACTTGGAGTTGGCGGCGATTGTTCATGCTCTTAAGATTTGGAGGAACTATTTGTATGGAGTGTCCTGTGAGGTTTATACAGACCACCGTAGCTTGCAGCACTTGTTCAAGCAGAAGTATCTTAACTTAAGGCAGCGCAGATGGCTTGAGTTGTTAAAGGATTATGATATCACCATTCTTTATCGCCCGGGCAAGGCTAATGTGGTGGCAGATGCTTTGAGCCGGAAGGCTGAGAGTATGGGTAGCTTGGCTTATATTGCAGCGGAGGAAAGACCTCTAGCCTTGGAAATTCAGTCCTTGGCCAATCGCCTGATGAGATTAGATCTTTCAGAGCCTCGTCGAGTTTTGGCACATGTGGTTGCTCAGTCTTCATTATTGGGAGAGATTAAGGCCCGGGAGTTCTATGATCCGTGCTTGGCAGAGCTTCGGGAGGCAGTGGTTCAGGGTAGGGCCAAGGAGGTTGCCATTGGGGAGGATGGTATTCTGATACTTCAGGGCCGCTTATGTGTACCTAATGTTGATGTCCTGAGGGGGAGGATTCTAGAGGAGGCACACAATTCTCGATATTCTGTTCACCCTGGTGCTACGAAGATGTATCGTGATTTGAAGCAGCATTTCTGGTGGAGGCGAATAAAAGACATTGTGGAATATGTGACTAGGTGCCTTAATTGCCAACAGGTTAAGTATGAGCACCAGAGTCCAGGAGGCCTACTTCAACAGATGCCCATTCCTGAGTGGAAATGGGAGCGCATTGCTATGGACTTCGTGGTTGGGTTGCCTCAGACTTCGTGAAGGTTGACGCGGTTTGGGTCATTGTGGATAGATTGACCAAATTGGCGCATTTCATTCCAGTGGATACTACTTATACATCTGAGAGGTTGGCCCAGATCTACATTCGGGAGATAGTCCGGTTGTATGGTGTGCCGGTGTCCATTATATCAGACTGAGGTCCTCAGTTCACCTCGCACTTCTGGAGAGCATTGCATAGTGAGATGGGCACCCAGATAGACCTCAGCACAGCATTTCACCCTCAGACTGATGGTCAGTCAGAGCGTACAGTTCAGATATTGGAGGACATGCTCAGGGCATGTGTGATTGATTTCGTGGGTCAGTGGGACCAGTTCTTGCTTTTGGCCGAGTTTGCTTAAATTAATAGTTATCAGTCCAGCATTGAGCTGGCACCGTTTGAGGCTTTGTATGGTCAGCGATGTAGTTCTCCTATCGGGTGGTTTGAGCCTAGAGAGGCTAAGTTATATGGCACCGACCTGGTGAGGGATGCCTTGGAGAGAGTGAAGTTGATTCAGGAGAGGCTCCGTACAGCACAGTCCAGACAGAAGATTTACGCGGATCAGAGGGCGCGTGATGTATCATTTATGGAGGGAGATAGGGTCCTGTCGAAAGTCTCGCCTATGAAGCGTATTATGAGGTTTAGGAAGAAGGGTAAGCTCAGCCCAAGGTTTATAGGTCCATTCGAGGTGTTGAGGCGAGTTGGGGAGGTTGCTTATGAGCTGGCCTTGCCTCCCAGTTTAGCAGGAGTTCACCCAGTTTTTCATGTATCCATGCTCCGGAGGTACCACGCCGATTTCTCTCATGTGGTCAATTTCAGCACTATTCAGTTGGATGAGAGGTTGGGCTACGAGGAGGAGCCAGTTGATATTATTGATAGACATGACCGCCAGTTGAGGTCCAAGAGAGTTTCTGCCGTAAAGCTCCAGTGGAGGGGCCAACCAGTTGAGGAAGCGACCTGGGAGTCCGAGGAGGACATGTGGAGCAGATATCCACACTTATTCAGCACTTCAGATATGTTTCTAGACCCGTTCGAGGACGAACGTTTGTTTAAGAGGTGGAAAATGTAACGACCCGACCGGTCATTTTGCATTATCGGACCCTGTTCCCCTAAATGAGACTTCCCATAGCGGCTTTTTGTGATTTATGACTTGCAGGGACTGGTGGTCCGGAATTCGGAGGTGTTAAGAGTGCAATAGGAACAATTGGTTCCTTAAGGTTGGCCTTTAAGGCCAAGTTTGACTTCAGCCAACATTTTGTGTAAACGACCTTGGAATCGAGCTTCGTCGGTTCCGATAGCTTTGTGTGATGATTTCGGACCTAGACGTATGTTCGGATTGGGTTTCTGATGACTCGGGGGCATTTCGGTGCCCAATATTGAAATAAGAAGTCCCTTAAATTCATATTTGGTTTGGGACGTGAACTTTATGCTATCGAGGTCCGAACGGAATTTCGGAACCGGAAATAGTTCTGCTATGTCATTTATGACTTGTCTGCAAATTTTGAGGTCATTCCGAGTTGTATAGGCCTGTTCGGTGCATTGAAGGGAATTCTAGAATCTTAAGTTCTTAAGTTTGATTCAATTTGGTTTTGGGGTTGAATTCTGAGTTTCGTTCTTGTTTTTCACGTTGCAGAAGTTCGAGCGAGTCTGTATCATGAATACAGACTTGCCGGTGCTTTTGGACAGGGTCCTGAGGGGCTCGGATGAGTTTTGGACCCCCGGGAGCTAAGTTTGAAAAACCAGATTTTTGTTGTCTGGTTTCCTTCTTCGCGATCGCGGAAGGAGGGTCGCGATCGCGGAGAAGGAATTGGGTTGGGCTACTGATTGCTCTACGCGATCGCAGATAACTCTTCGCGATCACGGATGGTTGGGTCCTTGGCCTTTGCGATCACAACCTCTTTCTCGCATTCGCATAGAGTTAGGTCGGGGCCAGGCATAATTGCCCTTCGCGATCGCAGGACCTCCTCCGCGTTCGCAGAGGTCTGGCCAGTTAGCCTTCGCGATCGCGGGCCCCATGTCGCAATCGCAGTTAAGGAAATAGCGGGGCAGTTTCATTTAATACGGGAATTAGCCTCATTCGTCCATTTCCATCTTCCTCCTCAAGTCATTTGAGAGGTTTTCAAGGGATCCTTCCACCTAGAGTTTGAGGTAAGTGAATTCCTTACTGAACACTAGTTTTAAACATAAATTCCTAGTTAAATCTCTCTTTTAAAATATCAAATTCATGAAATTGGGTAGTAACTTTAGGGCTTTTGAAGAACTTGTGAATTGTCCGTTTAAGGCCGCGAATTCAAGTATAAATCACATAATTATGATCCTTAGGCTTCGGGTGAGTGATCCCTTCGAGAATTTTCGGAATCCGAGCGTGTGTGCCCGAGGTTGGATTTTGGGAATTTCTCAAGAATGTTGAATTATGGAAAAATTAGAATAATTTCCCCATTCTATCATGAATTGATGTCATTATACCGTATTTGGCTAGCTGCTAGTCCTCGGGTGTAGAGTTCGGAGATTCGGGCGCATCCTTGGTATGAGGGGTAGATTCAACACGAGGTGAGTCTCCTTTCTAACCATGCAAGGGGGAATTGTCCCCCTAGGTGATTTAGATGCTATATGTGATAATTTGTGGGGGCTACGACTGTAGAAAGTGACGAGAGTCCGTACGTAGCGACTATTTCTATTATGTCCGGGTAGTTAGGCTCACATCATGCCTTGTGTTTTATTGATATGAACTATATGCGTGCTGAAATTTACATTTCATATTGTTTCCATTCCTGAAGTTATGAAATTTGAGAAAAAGTTGTAAGAAATTTGATTATGGAAAGGCATTCTCTTTTAAAAAGGAATAATGTATGTGCATGTGACCGCTTCGCAAATTGTATTCCGCGAGCGGAGTGTGATTTCCCCACTCTATTGAGAGGCGCACTTTTGGGACGGGTTGGTCGATCCCTCGGCAGTGCATGGAGAGATTGAGAGACGCACTTTTGGGACGGGCCGATCGATCCTTCGGCAGTGTGTAGAGAGGCTGAGAGATGCACTTTTAGGACGAGCCAATCGATCCTTCGGCAGTGCATAGAGAGCTTGTGAGGTGCACTTTTGGGATGGGCCGATCGATCCTCGGCAGTGCACGAGCGTGACTATCCTGTGACTCCGACCGGTTGTCCTCACCCTGCATGCGTATGCTTTATTTGTTATTAAATTTCATGAAATGGATCTGGCAGATATTTGGGAAAAAGTGAAGTGGTAATTGTTTTATTTATCCTCAGTATTCTTCCTGGATTTCAGTATCTTACATGTATATACTTGTTGCTTCACTGCCTTACATGCCTACTATTTTTAGTACATTCTGTTGATGTATACTGTTGGACCTTAGTAAGTGTCATGTCGACTTCTCGTCACTACCTCTTCGAGGTTAGGCGGGATACTCACTGGGTACATATATGTATATTTATGTACTCATGCTGCACTTCTGTACTTAACTGTTCAGGTTCTGGGGCTGGTGTTTCTAGTTATCCGACCAGAGCTTGACATATTCCGGACCTGACTCCACGGTGAGCTGCCTCCCTTGGTGATTCCCAGCAATGCTATGGAGTTATCTTTTGTTTACTTATGTCTATATCCTTTCAGACAGCAGTACCTCTTGTATCATCTTTTGTATATTCTACTAGTCGCTTATTGACTTGTGACACTAGTTCCTGGCACACACTTAGTAGATCCTATTTTTGGGACTGTATATATATATATATATATATATATATATATATATATATATATATATATATGTATGTATGTATTGGATCACGCTCACTTTGGCAGTATGTATTTAAATTGATAAATGCATCCGCTTCTATTTTAAATAAGTTCAGAGTAAAACTTTGGGAAACATGTGGGGTTGGTATGTTAATAAGGAAAACTTCACTACTAAGCAACCGTTGGCTTGCCTGACCCCGGTGTTGGGCGCCATCACGACCCGCGTGGAATTTTGGGCCATGACACCAGAACTGGTGCACCAGCAGCCCTTGTTTAGAGTTAACTCGACTCGCGCATCGCCCGGACAGTTCCCGAGCCCTCGGGGTTCCAAACCTGTCACGACCCAAAATCCTAACTCAGGTCGTGATTGCGCCCAACAGCAGGGTCGGGCAAGCCAACACTCAATTTACTAAGGGTTCTTTCTTATTTGATTAGACATTTCAACATATACCAAATTTTATAGCTTAAAACATAAATCGAAAAGGGGTAATTAGCCAGTTTTAATCAAAAGCGGTCTTAAGGAGGCGTGAGCCAATATATATACAGACCTGTAATCCATAATAACTACCACGTGTGTGTGCCAGGAACTAGTGTCACAAGTCTTACGGGTATACTAACAGAATATACAAAAGATATAATATACAGTCCCACTGTCTGAAAGATATAGACGGTAAATAAGCAAAAGATACCCCATGGTGCTACCGAAGATCGCCAGGAGAAGCAGCTCACCGTGAAGTCAGGTCCGAATATAATCAGAATCAAGCTTCGTTCTGACAACCAGATGCACCAGCCTCAGAACCTATACAATTAAGTACAGAAGTGTAGCATGAGTACGTAAATATATATGTACCCAGTGAGTATCCTGCCTAATCTCGAAGAAGTAGTGACGAGAGGTCGACTTGACACTCACTAAGGTCCAAAAATATAATTTAACAGAATATGATGAAAACGGTAGGCATGTAAAGGTAGTGAAACAGAAATTATATAAGGCACTGAAATCTAAGTAAAAACTGGAAGTAAATAAACAATTACTACTTCATCTTCCCCCAAAATATCTATCAAATCAATATCCATGAATTTAGTAACAATTTATCATGCGCATACGGGATAAGGACAGCCGGCCTGAGCCATAAAAATAATCATATCTATGCACTGCCGAGGGTCGAACGGCCCGAACCATAAGTATAACTTTGCCATAAAATACTCATACCTTTGTACTGTCGACGGTCGAACAACCCGAACCATAAGTGCATCTTTGCCATAAAGTAATCATATATGTGCACTGCCGAGGGTCGAACGGCCCAAACCATAAGTGCATCTTTCAATCCGCCGTGGCGTACGGCCCGCTCCCATGAGAGTGGGGAAAATCACACTCCGCTCGCGGAATGTAAATTGTGAAGCGGTCACATGCATGCACAATATTCTTTTAAATTACTTTTCATAATCAACTCCTTCAAATTATCTAATTCCATAAATCTCAGGGAACCAATGCTACATATCAAATGAATTCATAACATATAATTCATTACTAGGAAGAACACAAGGCATGATGTGGGCCTAACTACCCGGACATAATAATAACAGTCGCTACGTACGGACTCTCATCACTTTGTACGTACGTAGCCTCCACAAAAATCACATAGCATTTAAATCACCTATGTGGACAATTCCCTCTTACGAGGTTAGAAAGGAGACTCACCTCGTGTCAAATCTACTTCCCGCACCAAGAACACGCTCGAAACTCTAAACTCGTCACCCAAGGACTTGAAACTAGCCAATGTTATACAAATATATCAAATTATACTCAAAGCATGGAATTCTCCTACTTATTTAGTCAATTCATCATTCTTGAAGAAATCTCAAAATCCACCCCCGGGCCAGCACGCTTGAATTCCAAAAATTCTCGAAGGAAACACTCACCCATAACCAAAAGATCATTAATATATGATTTTTGCATGATTTCATAGCCAATTCACCGGTAGTTCTCTAAATTCTCGAAAACCCTAGGTAACTACCCATTTTCCTTGATTTTTCACAAATTAAGTAGTTGATTTAACTAGTAATTCATGTATTAAACTAATACTAGGGTAGAATTTACTTACCTTATCAGTAGCTAGGTGGATTGGCTCTTTCCCAAGCTCTCTAGGTCGACAATGGTGGAAGAAAAATGGAGAAAATGAACATTTCCCGTGTTTTAAAAGAACACACTGCCTACAGTGGTTCCGCACCTGCGGCTCCAGGACCACACCTGCGGTCTCGCCCCTGCGGTCTCGCACCTGCGAAAAATGCGACAAGGGCCTAGGCTCCCACCTGCGGGCAGGAGTCCACACCTGCGGGAAAGGGCCCACACCTGCGAGAACTGGGCAGCCCACCTGGGGGTTGCACCTGCGAGGTTGGGACCGCAGCAGCGGTCCCGCAACTATGACTGGACAACCGCACCTGCGGTCACACCAGATTAGGTGCACCAACAACTGTTTCAACTGGTTTTTGGCCTCGTTTGGTGCCCGAGAGGCATTGGGGCTCACCCGAGCCCCCGTCCAAATATACCAACAAGTCCAAAATCTTAATACGGACTCGCTCGAGCCTTCGGAACACTCAAAACAACGCAAAAACTCAAAATCACACCTCAAAACCCCTAGAATTAAAACTTAAGAACTTCAAGTTCTTGAATTCGATATCAATGCGCCGAACCGAGCTATACTACTTGGAATGAAACCAAATTTTGTTGGCAAGTCATAAATGACATAACGGAACTATTGTCGGTCTCAGAATTCCGTTCGGACCTCGATAACACAAAAACACATCCCAAACCACAATATGAACTTAAGGAAAGTCTTATTTCGATAGTGGGCGCTGAAACGCTCGTGGGTCATCCAAAACCCATTCCGAAGATACGCCCAAGTCTGAAATCATCATACGAAGCTACCGAAGCTGTCGAAACTCGATTCCAAGGTCGTTTACTCAAAATTTTGACCGAAGTCAAACTTGGCCAAAAAGGCCAACCTTAAGGAACTAAGTGTTCATTTACTGCTCTAAACACTTCTGAATCCCGGACCACCCGCCCCCGCAAGTCATAAATCACAATAAGCCGCTATGGGGAGTTTTATTTAGGGTAACAGGGTCCGATAACGCAAAACGGCCGGTCGGGTCGTTACATTCTCCACCTTTTAAACAAACGTTCGTCCTCGAACGGGTATATAATCATACCTGAAGTGCTGAATAAGTGCGGATATCTGCTCTGCATGTCCTCCTCGGACTCCTAGGTCGCTTTCTCGAAAATGGTTGGCCCCTCCACTGGACCTTCACCGCAGAAACTCTCTTGGACCTCAACTGGCGATCCTGTCTATCAATAATAGCAACTGGCTCCTCCTCGTAGCCCAACCTCTCATCCAACTGAATAGTGCTGAAATCAACCACATGAGAGAAGTCGGCGTGGTACCGCCGGAGCATGGATACATGAAAGACCGGATGAACTCCTGATAAACTGGGAGGTAAAGCTAGCTCATAAGCAACCTCCCCAACACTCCTCAACACCTCGAAGAGACCTATTAACCTCGGGCTCAACTTGTCCTTATTCCCGAACCTCATAATACCCTTCATCGGCGAGACCTTCAACATAACCTTGTCTCCCTTCATAAATGATACGTGCCCTCTGATCCATGTAACTCTTCTGTCTGGACTGTGCTATGTGGAGCCTCCCCCGAATCAAATTCACCCTCTCCAAAGCATCCCTCATTAGGTCGGTGCCATATAACTTAGCCTCGCCAGGCTCAAACCACCCGATAGGAGAACGGCATCGCCGACCATATAAATCCTCAAATGGAGTCATCTCGATGCTGGACTGATAACTATTATTGTAAGCAAACTCGGTCAAAAGCAAGAACTGGTCTCACTGACCTCCGAAGTCAATCACACATGCCCTGAGCATGTCCTCCAATATCTGAATTGTACGCTTCGACTGGCCATCAATCTGAGGGTGAAACGCTCTGCTGAGGTCTATCTAGGTACCCATGTCACTATGCAATGCTCTCCAGAAGTGCGAGGTGAACTGAGGACCTCAATCTGATATAATGGACACCGGCACACCGTGCAACCGGACTATCTCCTGAATGTAGATATGGGATAACCTCTCAGAAGTATATGTAGTAGCTACATGAATGAAATGTGCCTATTTTGTCAATATATCCACAATGACCCAAACCGCGTCAACCTTCTGCAAAGTCCGAGGCAACCCAACCACGCAGTCCATAGTGATGCGCTCCCATTTCCACTCGAATGAGCATCTACTGAAGTAGGCCTCCTGGCCTCTGGTGCTCATACTTCACCTGCTGGCAATTAAGACACCTAGTCACATACTCCACAATGTCCCTCTTCATCCGCCTCCACCAGTAATGCTGCTTCAAATCACGATATATATTTGTAGCACCAGGATGAACAGAATACCGAGAATTGTGTGCCTCCTCTAGAATGTTCTCCCTCAGGCCATCAACATTAGGAACACATAAACGGCCCTGAAGTCTCAGAACACCATCCTCTCCAATAGTAACCTCTTTGGCACCACCCTATACCACTGTCTCCCAAAGCTCTGCTAAGCATGGATCATCAAACTGTCGGGCCTTAATCTCCCCCAAGAATGAAGACTGAACAACCACATGTTCTAAAACTCGACGAGGCTCTGAAAGGTCTAATCTCACCAGGCAATTAGCCAAGGATTGAATGTCCAAGGCTAGAGGTCTCTCCTCTGCTGCACTATAAGCCAAACTACCCATACTCTCTGCCTTCCTTCTCAAGGCATCTGCTACCACATTTTCCTTGCCTGGATGATAAATAATGGTGATATCATAATCCTTCAACAACTCAAGCCATTTGCGCTGCCTCAGATTAAGATCTCTATGCTTGAACAAGTGTTGCAAGCTGCGGTGGTCTGTATAAACCTCACAGGACACCCCATACAAGTAGTGCCTCCAAATCTTAAGAGCATGAACAATCGCCGCCAACTCCAAATTGTGCACAGGGTAATTCTTCTCATGAACCTTCAGTTGGCGCGAAGAATAAGAAATAACTCTCTCTTCCTGCATCAACACACACCCCAAACCAATGCGTGAAGCGTCACAATATACTGTGTACATCCTAGAACCGAAAGGCAATACTAGGACTGGTGCAGAAGTCAATGCCGCCTTGAGCTTCTAAAAGCTTGCCTCAGACTCGTCAGACCATTGAAACGGGGCATTCTTCTGAGTCAATCTAGTCAATGGAGCTGCAATCGAAGAAAACCCCTCCACAAATTAGCGACAATAGCCTGCTAGGCCCAAAAAGCTCTTGATCTCTGTAGCTGAAGTAGGACGCGGCCAACTCTGAACTGCCTCGATCTTCTGAGGATCAACCTTGATACCCTCTCTGGATACCACATGCCCCAAGAATGCTACGGAATCCAACCAGAACTCACACTTGGAGAACTTAGCATATAGCTTCTGTTCCCGCAAAGTATGGAGCACAACTCTCAAATGTTGCTCGTGCTCCCCCAAGCTACGTGACTAAATCAAGATGTCATCAATAAATACAATGACAAAGGAATCAATATATGTCCTGAACACCCTATTCATCAAGTCAATGAATGCTGTTGGGGCATTAGTCAAGCCAAAGGGCATCACAAGGAACTCATAGTGGCCATATCTCGTACGGAAAGCAGTCTTTGGAACATCCGAGGCTCGAATCTTCAACTGATGGTATCCCGATTCAAATCAATCTTAAAAAACACCCGAGCACCCTGCAACTGGTCAAACAAATCATCGATGCACGGCAAGGGATACTTGTTCTTAATGGTGACCTTTTTCAACTGGCGGTAATCGATACACATCCGCATGGACCCATCCTTCTTCTTCACGAATAGAACTGGAGCACCCCACGGCGATACACTCGGTCTGATGAACCCCTTAGCCAATAACTCCTCAAGCTTCTCCTTCAACTCCTTCAACTCTTTCGGAGCCATACGGTACAGAGGAATAGATATAGGTTGGGTGTCTGGAGTTAAATCAATGAAGAAATCAATATCTCGATCCGGAGGCATGCCTGGAAGGTCTAAAAGAAATACATCAGCAAACTCTCGAACCACAGGCACTGAATCAATCATCAGAGACTCTGTGGTGGTGTCCCGCACATAAGCAAGATAGGCCAGACAACCCTTCTCGACCATATATTGAGCATTTAGGAATGAAATAACCCGGTTGGCTTCACTAACTGAGGAACCTCTCCACTCCAGCCTAGGCGACTCAGGCATGGCTAAAGTAATATTCTCCGCATGGCAATCTAGCACGTCATGATAAGGAGATAGGCAATCCATGCCTAGAATAACCTCAAAATTGACCATGTCGAGCAATAAAAGGTCTGCTCTAGTCTTGAATCCACAGAATTTGATCACACAAGACCGATAGATCTGGTCTACCACCACAGAATTGCCCACAGGAGTGGACACATATATAGGAGAACCCAAGGACTCACGAGGAGCATCCAGAAAATGAGCAAATAATGATGAAACATATGAATAGGTGGATCTTGGACCAAATAATACTGAAGCCTCTCTACCACATACTGAGATAATACCTGTGATCACGGCGTCTGAGGCCGCTACATCTGATCTGGCCGGAATGGCATAGAATCTAGTTGGAGCACCGGAATACTAAGCTCCACCAGAGTGAACAGGAGCTGCCTCACCTCACCCTGACTGGCCTCCACCTCTAGGACGACCGCTGCCGACCTGTCCTTCCCCTCTAGGTGGCCGGACTGCCAGTGCTGGACCCATCGGCTGATAACCTTGCTGCATGGCCTTGCCCCGAAACCTGGGACAATGCCTCCTCATATGACCTGGCTCCCCACACTCGTAACAACCTCCAGGTACCATAGTCTGCTGCCCCGAAGAAGAACCCTGAATGGCCGGAGAGTGATGTGAGCCCTCTAGCATAGTACTGAATTAGGGGCTTGAGGATCTCGGATGACTGGGATAACCACTGGGTGAACTCTAAATGGCTGGAGGACGGTAGGAACGTTCTGGCATGGCGTTGAAATGAGGCCTCGCTGGAACACCTCGAGGAGGTGGTGGAGGTGCTGAATATGAAGGCTTGTGGGCTGACTACTACTAAACTGACCTCTGCCCCTAACTGGGGCACCTCTGAAATCTCAAGAGAATCTAGCCCTCTTGTCCTGCTGCCCCTGCTCCCTACTCCTTGACCGATACCCCTCGATCCTGTGAGCAATCTCTACCACAAGTTGATAAGGAGTACCCATCTCCACCTCTCGGGCCATGGTGGCCCTAATACCTGGATGCAACCCAGCCACAAATCTTCGCACCCTCTCCGCATCAGTAGGTAGTGTCATGAGTGCATGGCGAGACAACTCTGAAAATCTGGCCTCATAATCTGTCACTGACATATGCCCCTGCTCTAGCCGCTCAAACTGATACCACAGCTCTTCCCCCTCAGAGGGTGGGATATATCTATCCAGAAACATCTGCGTGAACTGCTCCCAAGTGACAGAAGGAGAATCTGTTGTCCTGCTGAGAATATAGGACTGCCACCACCTACGAGCTCTGCCCTCCAACTGGAAGGTAGTGAAATCCACTCCATGGGACTCTAGTATCCTCATGTTGTGCAGTCTGTCCATGCACCTGTCAATGAAATCCTAGGCATCCTCGCCTCGCTCACCCCTGAATACTGGAGGGTTTAATCGAGTCCATCTGTCCAATAACTTCTGTGGATCGCCATCTTCAGCTGGTATGGGCTCAGGTGCTGCTGTTACAGGCTGGACCCCACCCTCGGGCAGTGTACCCCGGGTATGATGTAATGCTACTGTCTGGCCCGCAGCCTGGGTAGTAGGGGTCTGGACACCCCCTCTCGCTTGAGAAGCGGCAGGATCTGCTGGAAATAAATCAGCCTGGGACATAGTATCCATAAATCTCATCATACAGCTCATGACCTCCTGGAAGTTTGGCGCCGTCATGAAGTCTACTGGAGCAGGAACTGCTGGGGCACCTCGTCCTGCTCCTCTATGATAGGATCCTCTAGTGGTGGTGCAATCGGAATAGCTATGGGATGCCCTCGTCCCTTACCTCGGGCTGGTGCACTCCCCCGGCCTCTGCCACGGCCTCGAACAACGGGGCTAGCGGCCCCTCCCGGGTCTGGATCATCAGATGCACGCGTCCTCACCATTTGTGAGAGAATAGAAGAATGAGGTTTAGTAAACCATTGACTGCACGATAGAATAAGAATAAAGAGAGGTTTCCTAACACCCTATAGCCTCCTGAAGATAAGTACAGACGTATATGTACTGATCCGCAACACTCCCGTGACTCGTGAGACTTACGTGAACCTAGTGCTCTGATACCATGTTGTCATGACCCAAAATCCTAACTCAGGTCGTGATGGCGCCCAACAGCGGGGTCGGGCAAGCCAACACTCAATTTACTAAGGGTTCTTTTTTATTTGATTAGACATTTCAACATATACCAAGTTTTAAAGTTTAAAACATAAATCGAAAAGGGGTAATTAGCCAGTTTTAATCAAAAGCGGTCATAAGGAGGCGTGAGCCAATATATATACAGACCCGTAATCCATAATAACTACCACGTGTGTGTTCCAGGAACTAGTGTCACAAGTCCTACGTGCATACTAACAGAATATACAAAAGATATAATATACAGTCCCACTGTCTGACAGAAATAGACGGGAAATAAGCAAAAGAAACTCCATGGTGCTGCCGAAGATCGCCAGGAGAAGCAGCTCACCATGAAGCCAGGTCCGACTATAATCAGAATCAAGCTCCTGTCTGACAACCAAATACACCAACCTTAGAACCTGTACAATTAAGTACAAAAGCGTACCATGAGTACATAAATATATATGTACCTAGTGAGTATCCCGCCTAATCTCGAAAAAGTAGTGACGAGAGGTCGACTTGACACTCACTAAGGTCCAAAAATATAATTTAACAAAATATGATGAAAACAATAGGCATGTAAAGGTAGTGAAACAATAATTATATAAGGCACTGAAATCCAAGTAAAAACTGGAAGTAAATAAACAACTACTACTTCATCTTCCCCTAAAATATCTGTCAAATCAATATCCATGGATTCAGTAACAATTTATCATGCGCATACGGGATAAGGACAACTGGCCTGAGCCATAAAAATAATCATATATGTGCACTTTCGAGGGTTGAACGGCCCGAACCATAAGTGCAACTTTGCCATAAAATACTCACCTATGCATTGCCGAGGGTCGAATGGCCCGGACCATAAGTGCATCTTTGCTATAAAGTAATCATATCTATGCACTACCGAGGGTCGAACGGCCTGAACCAAGAGTGCATCTTTCAATCCGCCGTGGCGTACGGCCCGCTCCCATGAGAGTGGGGGAAATCACACTCTGCTCGCGGAATGTAAATTGCGAAGCGGTCACATGCATGCACAATATTCTTTTAAAATTACTTTCCATTATCAACTCCTTCAAATTATCTAATTCCATAAATCTCAGGGAACAAATGCTAGATATCACATGAATTCATAACAAATAATTCATTACGAGGAAGAACACAAGGCATGATGTGGGCCTAACTACTCGGACATAATAATAATAGTCGCTACATACGGACTCTCGTCACTTTGTACTTACGTAGCCCCCACAAACATCACATATAGCATTTAAATCACCTATGGGGATAACTCCCTCTTACGAGGTTAGAAAGGAGACTCACCTCGTGTCTAGTCTACTTCCCGGACCAAGAACGCGCCCGAAACTCAAAACTCGTCACCCAAGGTCTCGAAACTAGCCAATGTTATACAAATATATCAAATTATACTCAAAGCATGAAATTCTCCTACTTATTTAGTCAAAACATCATTCTTGAAGAAATCCCAAAATCCACCCCCGGGCCCGCACGCTCGGATTCCGAAAATTCTCGAGGAAACACTTACACATAACCTAAAGATCGTTAATATATGATTTTTGAATAATTTCATAGCCAATTCAGGGGTAGTTCTCTAAATTCTCGAAAACTAGGTTACTGCCCATTTTCCTTGATTTTTCACTAATTAATTAGTTGATTTAACTAGTAATTCATGTATTAAACTAATACTAGGATAGAATTTACTTACCTTACCAGTAGCTAGGTGGATTGGCTCTTTCCCAAGCTCTCTAGGTCGACAATGATGGAAGAAAAATGGAGAAAATGAACATTTCCCGTGTTTTAAAAGAACATACTGCCTACAATGGTTCCGCATCTGCGGCTCAAGGACCGCACTTGCGGTCTCGCACCTGCGAAAAATGGGACAATGGTCTGGACTCGCACCTGCGGGCAAAAGTCTGCACCTGCGGGAAAGGGCCCACACCTGCGAGAACTGGGCAGCCCACCAGGGGGTCGCACCTGCGAGGCTGGGACTGCAAGAACGGTCCCGCACCTGGGACTGCAAGAACGGTCCCGCACCTGCGACTAAGAAACCGCACCTGCGGTCACACCAGATCAGGTGCACCAGCAACTGTTTCAGCTGGTTTTTGGCCTCGTTTGGTGCCCGACAGGCACCCGGGCCACCCGAGCCCCCGTCCAAATATACCAACAAGTCCCAAATCTTAATACGGACTCGCTCGAGCCTTCGGAACACTCAAAAAAAAGGCAAAAACTCAAAACCACACCTTAAAACCCCTAGAATCAAAACTGAAGAACTTCAAGTTCTTGAATTCAATATCAATGCGCCGAACCGACCTATACTACTTGGAATGACACCAAATTTTGCAGGCAAGTCATAAATGACATAACGGAACTATTCCCGGTCTCGGAATTCCATTCGAACCTTGATAACTCAAAAACACGTCCCACACCACAATATGATCTTAAGGAAACTCTTATTTCGATATTGCGCGATGAAACGCTCCCGGGTCATCCAAAACCCATTCCGAACATACGCTCAAGTCCGAAATCATGATACGAAGCTACCGGAACCGTCGAAACTTGATTACGAGGTCGTTTACTCAAAATATTGACCGAAGTCAAACTTGGCCAAAAAGGCCAACCTTAAGGAACTAAGTGTTCCTTTACTGCTCTAAACACTTCCAAATTCTGGACCACCCGCCCCCGCAAGTCATAAATCACAATAAGCCGCTATTGGGCGTTTCATTTAGGGGAACGGTCGATAACACAAAATGACCGGTCGGGTCGTTACAAAACCAAACATGCAGACAAGTCCAAAAATATCCTACGGACTTGCTCGTGCGATCAAATCACCAAAATAACACCTAAAACTACGGATTTAGCCTCAAAACTCATGAATTCCTCAAGAACATTTCAAATTCACTATCTTCTCAACCGGACGTCCGACTCACGTCAAATAAACTCCGATTTCCACCAAATTTCAAATATATGACTTAAATATTATAATAAACCTATATCGGGCTCCGGAACCAATATACGAGCCCGATACCAACGAGTTCAAAAATTAGTCAATTTCTTTAATTCCTTTATTTCAGTCTAACAATTTTCATCAAAAAATTATTTCTGGACTAGGGACCTTGCAATTTGATTCTGGGGATACTTCCAAGTCCCATATTTTACTACGGACCTCCCGGGACTGTTGGAACACGGGTCCGGGTCTGGGTCCGTTTACTCAAAACGTTTACCAAAGTTAACTAAAATCAAATTAATCTCTCAAAAATTATTATTTCACATATTTTCACATAAAGGCTTTCCGGATTCATGCCTGGACTATGCACGCTAATCGAGGTGAATTAAAATAATGTTTTTAAGGCTAATGAGCTCGGAATATAGTCTTAAATCACAAGATGACCCTTTGGGTCATCACAAAAATCTTCGAAAGAATCAACACTTCCTGATGCGGAAAAGGGAAGAAAACTTATGGATGATGATTGACGGGTTAAAGGAAAAGAGGCCGATACAGGAATTAGCTCGGAAACACCGAACGAAAAGGTAATTGTAGATGTATTTATATGTATTTTAGTATGCATAGATTGATTATTACCTTCTACAATGTTTCTCTCTTCTTGTATGTTGATGTATTTATATGTATTCAATAGTGCCTACACTGATTTGTACTTATTACAGTGACTTTTGACTGTTGTATTTAGATGCATTTAGATGTATTTTATTTCATTCAACAACTTTTTTAAAATACACTAGTTCTAGTTTTAGTTATGTATTCTAACTAAGTGTTTTCAATTGTATTTTGCTGTATTTAGAACAACAGTCATTGTCATAGCTCTCATTCTTTGTGGTAATTATCAATAAATTATGTTTGTTAATCATGAATGAGTTATGTACACCAGCTACAAACAATATTTTAATTGACAGACTATTAAAGGTGAATACATTAAATTGAGAAATACAGTGAAATACATTAAAGTACTTTCAATACAGAAACAAAACCATTGAATACAACCAATGAAAATGCAGTTGTATTAACATGTATTGTTTACATATAATAAGCAGTTTTTAAAACTATATCATAAAATAGAATACACGCACAAGTGCGATAATAAAAAGAGCATGCAGTATGTTAATAGTAGAAATTATATCAGAAATAAATACATGCTATATCAGGCATAAATACATGATTCAAGGACTTATAGGAAAAAAAACTTACATTCATAAGTTGTAGACAGTGCCTTATTTAAAGTAAGCATCTCCTGGTATTGTTTCCTAAGCGTTGTGTACGTGTGTGAAGCTTCTTTCCGATTGTTGCAATTCCAACGTCCAAACATCTTCCTAACTTCTTCTAGGAAGTCGTATATTGGAAATTCTCTTGCTGATACAAGTGCGAAATTGATTGATTCAGCAATATTTGACGTCATAATCCATCCCCGGTTAACAGGTGCATACAACCTAGCCCACTTTTCGTATCCAGCTAATTCCAAGTATTCTTTCACCTGAATATCTACCTTCTCCACCTTTTTCATTAGACTACCAAATTCATCCCGAGTGTATGCTTTTTCCATCGAGAACTATACCTCGCTCAACTTTAAATGACTCTTTTTGAATTTCTTATATACGTTGTTCCACAGATGCCATATACAAGCAAAATAGGGCACCCTAGGATACACTCTTGATACATATTTGATGATGCTCTCATTCCTATCTGTAGCGATGCACATGTTTTCCCGCTCACCATATGCTTCCTTGAATTTCTCAAAGAGCCACAATCAAGAAGGATCGTTCTCTGAATCAACAACATCATATGGTAGTGACATTATATGTCCTGTAAATACAATTGCATACATATATAAAAAAATATATCATTCAATCTGTATGATGCGTCAAATTAACAAATTTTATTATAATCCGTATATATATTGTTTTAACAGATTCACCTGCACCATCCAATGTGCTAGCCGAAACGAATGTCCCTATGTATGCCAATTTTAGATGGCTGTCATCCACAACCACGATGAGTCTATAGTGATCGAACCCCTTTATAAAAGCATACAATGATATATACAAATACATTAACTCATTCTTTGGTGATTTTACCATTCTAATATGCGAACTACGATATGTCATATCCAGTGTATATAAGTACCGTGGTAATTTATTGTCATGACCCAAATACCTACCTCGGCCGTGATGGCGCTTATCGTGGAGCTAGGCAAACCGACATCCTTAATATGCTTCCCATATATGACAGAAATGACTAAGGCAATTAAATTAACTGGAGGTTTACATAACAACAGGGTGAAACCCAAAACATAAGTGCGGACTAATAGCCTGACATCGGGGTGTCACTAAGTCATGAGCATCTAACAACCAATATAGAAACAAAGTCTACCACAGTCTGGGCCAAATGCCAATACAAGAGAGAAAAATATAATAAGAAAGGAGAATGCACGAACTCAGCAACCGACAGAACCGCACACACCTGGGTTTGCACATGAAGTGCTGGGTGTAGCATGAGTACAACTAACTCAGTAAATAACAGAATTAAGTAAGGAACTGAGAAGTAGTGACGAGCTATGTAAATACAGTTCATTTCAAAAAAATTCAGTAAAGAGTGAACATGCTTTAAAATCCGGCAGTTTAAGTCAAATCAATTCGAGCTCAAATAAACCAGATATAAATCTTCCAGAAATTTCACAACAACAACAGATAACAACTAAGTGCAACAATAATTAAAAGCATGTATATCCTTTCAAGGCAGTAGTCACTCAACTTATCTCAACAACTCACACTCTCGGCTCCCAACCCTCAACACACACTCTCAATAGGTACCTGCGCTCGCTGGGGACGTAGAGACTCCAGAGGGGCTCCTTCAGCCCAAGAGCTATATTGTTGCGGCGTGCAGCCTGATCCAATATTGTTGTGGCGTGCAACCCGATCCATAATATATATAGCTCGAAGGCTTGTTGCGGCGTGCAACTCGATCCATAATATACATATATATTATATATATAACTCGATCCATAATATACAACTCCATCCATAATATATATATATATATATATATATATATCCCGAAGGCTTGTTGCGGCGTGCAACCCGATCCATATAAATAAATATAGCCATAAGGCTTGTTGCAGCATGCAACCCGATCCATATACCTCACATGGCTCACAGCTCGGCACTCAAGCCCTATCTCAGTCACTAACCTCTCCAGCCGCTCAGGCTCATAGAATATCATAATAATCATCCCAAATAGAGAATACAACAAGTATCAACAAGAAATGAGAGGGAACAGAGATATAACACACAAGTAAGACTATGAATTAGTACAAGACAACAATTAGCAGTCAATTCAACAAGTACACAACCGTTGCGGGTCCCAACAGTGATATCATATGACCTAAGCATGGTATCTAACATGAAAGGAAGTCAATTGCTCAAAGACAAGGAAAAACAGGTAATAACAATGGGATATTTGAATTTACAGTCTCATGGGACGGACCAAGTTTCAATCCCTCGCAGTGCACGCTCACACGTCTGTTACCTAGCATGTGTGTCACCTCCAAATATTCACATCATACCAATGCTCGGGGTTTCATACCCTCAAACTAGATTTAAGACCGTTGCTTATCTCAACCGCACAGAAATCCTACTTTAAATTCCCTTGCCTCTCGAATCGGTCTCCAAATGCCCCGAATCTTGCCACAAACATTACGAGATAATCAATATAGGCTAAAAGGATCAATTCCACAAGAAAACTACTATAATATGGCCCAAAATCCGAAATTGGCTACCCCCCCCCCCCCCCCCCCACCCCTCCCCTCGGGCCACGGCTCGAAACTCGAAAGCCCATTCACTCACGAGTCTAACCATAACAAATTTACTCAAGTCCTATAACAAAATCTCATTCAAAACCTCAAAAATCCATTTCAAGGACACATCCTCTTTTCCCCTAAATTTTCACCCCAAATTACAAATTAGATGATGAAATTAAAGACATAATCATTGATTTAGCCAAAACCAAGTAAGAATCACTTACCCCAATATTTTTCCTTGAAAAATCTCTCAAGAATCACCTCTCCCCAAGCTCCAATTCGTCAAAAATGGAAAATGGGATGAAGTCTCCTTATTTTATAACTTAAAGTTTCTGTCCACGCTGTCCTCAGTCCTGCCCTCTCGATTCTGCCCTCGATCATGACCTCAATTTTGACAAGGAAACCAGAAGAATCACACCAGCAGATATCAGCCATCAACCAAAGTCCAAAAATGATTCGTTAACCACTTGAAACTCTCCCGAGACCCTCGGGACCTCAACCAAACATACCAACAAGTCCCAAAAAATCATACAAACTTAGTTGAATCCTCAAACCACCTCAAACAACATCAAAAACACGAATTACTCACAGATTCAAGCCTAATGAACTTCGAAATTTCCAAATTCTACAAATGACACCAAAACCTACAAAACCACGTCCAATTGACCTCAAATTTTACGCACAAGTCAAAAATGACACCACGAACCTACTCCAACTTTCGAAAATCCAATCCAACCCCGATATCAAAATTTCCACTACCGGCCAAAATCGCCAAAATTCCAACTTTCGCCAATTCAAGCCAAAATCTACTACGGGCCTCCAAATCACATTCTAGACGCGCTCCTAAGTCCAAAATTTCCTAGAGAAGCTAAACAAACCATAAAAATTCAAATCCGAGGTCGTTTACACACAAGTCGACATCCGGTCGACTTTTCCAACTTAAGCTTCCAATTAAGAGGCTAAGTGTCTCAATTCACTCCGAAACCACTCCAGACCCGAACCAACCAACTCGATAAGTCATAAAATAGAACACAAAAGAAGCAGAAATGGGGGAAACGGGGCTATAACTCTCGAAACGACCGGTCAGGACGTTACATCCTCCCCTTCTTAAACAAACGTTCGTCCTCGAACGGGTCTAGAAACATACCTAGAGTCTCAAATAGGTGTGGATATATGCTCCGCATCTCCCACTCGATCTCCCAAGTGGCCCCCTCCACAGGCTGACCTCTCCACTGCACCTTCACTGAAGCTATATCATTTGACCTAAACTTTGGAATATGTCGCTTCAAAATAGCCACCGGCTCCACATCATAAGTAATATCACCATCCAACTGAACCGTGATGAAATCCAAAACATGAGACGGATCGGTGATATCTGGATAGTGCACTTGGACTGTTCATCCGTCTGAGGGTGAAAAACTGTGCTCAACTCAACCTGAGTACCCAACTCTCGCTGCACGGCCCTCTAAAACTGTGATGTAAACTGTGTGCCTCTATCTGAAATGATGGAAACTGGGACACCATGAAGGTGAACAATATCTCAGATGTAAATCTCAGCCAATAACTCTGAAGAATAAGTAGTACTAACTGGAATGAAGTGCGCGGACTTGGTCAGTCGATCCACAATCACCTAAATAGCATCGAACTTCCTCGAAGTCCATGGGAGCCCATCTATGAAGTCCATGGTGATCCGCTCCCACTTCCACTCTAGGATCTCTAACCCCTGAAGAAATCCACCCGGTCTCTGATGCTCATACTTAACGTGCTGACAGTTGAGACACCGAGCCACAATCCCAACTATATCTTTCTTCATTCTCCTCCACAAATAGTGTTGTCTCAAATCCTGGTACATCTTCGCGGCACCCAGATGGATGGAATACCGCGAGCTGTGTGCCTCATCAAGAATCAACCCCCATAGTCCATCTATATTGGGCACACATATCCGGACCTGCATCCTCAACACCCCATCCTCACCAATAGTCACATCTCTAGCATCACTTCGCCGAACCCTGTCCTAGAGGACGAGCAGATGGGGGTCATCATAATGACGCTCCCTGATGTGATCATAAAGAGAAGACCTAGAGACCACACAAGCCAATACCCGACTCAGCTCCGAAATATCCAATCTGACAAGATGGATAGATAAGTCATGAACATCCAATACCAAGGGTGTCTCTGCTACTGGAAGATACACTAAACTCCCCAAACTCTCTGCCCGGCGACTCAAGACATTGGCCTTCCCGAGATGGTACAAAATGGTGATATCATAGTCCTTAAGAAGCTCCAACCACTCCCGCTGATGCAAGTTAAGATCCTTCTACTTGAACAGATGCTGCAAAATCCGGTGATCAGTGTAGATCTCACAATGAACCCCGTACAAATAGTGCCGCCAAATCTTCAAGGTGTGAACAATAGCTGCTAACTCAAGATCATGGACATAATAATTCTTCTCATGGGTCTTCAACTGATTCGAAGCATAAGCAATCACTCTAACCTCCTATATCAGAACACACCCAATACCGATCCGCGAGGCATCATAATATACTGTGTAAGAACCAGAAGCTGATAGCAGAAATAGAACGGAGGCCGTGATCAAAGCAGTCTTGAGCTTCTGAAAGCTCTCCTCATACTCATCCGACCACCTGAATGGAGCACCCTTTTGGGTCAGTTTGGTCAAGGGCGATGCAATAGATGAGAAACCCTCCACAAAATGACGGTAATAGCCCACCAAACAAATAAAGCTCCTAATCTCCGTGGCTGAGGATGGTCTGGGCCAACTCTGCACCGCATCTATCTTATTGGGATCCACCTGAATACCCTCACTAGACACCACATACCCCAAGAACGCCACTGAACTAAGCCAAAACACACACTTGGAGAACTGTGCATAGAACTTCTCTTCCCTCAATAGCTGCAACACAATCCTCAGATGTTGGGCATGCTCCTCCTGGCTACGACAGTACACCAGGATGTTATCAATGAATACAATAAAAAACGAGTCCAAATAAGGCTGAAACACAATTTTCATCAAATGCATGTACACTGCTGGGGCATTGGTCAGCCCAAAAGACATCACAAGGAAATCATAATGGCCATATCGGGTCCTAAAAGTTGTCTTAAGAATATCCGAATCCCAAATCCTTAGCTGGTGATACCATAACCTCAATCAATCTTGGAGAACACCCTCGCTCCCTGAATCTGGTCAAATAGATCATCAATACGTGGCAAAGGATACTTGCTCTTGACTGTGACCTTGTTCAAATGCCTGTAATCAATGCACTTCCTCATAGAACCATCCTTCTTCTTTACAAATAGAACCGGCGATCCCCAAGGTGACACGCTAGGCCGAATAAACCCCTTATCAAGGAGTTCCTGTAGCTTTTCCCTCAACTCCTTCAACTACGTTGGTTCCATACAATATGGTGGAACAGAAATGGGTTGAGTACCCGGCACCAAATCATTACCAAAGTCAATATCCCTATCAGGCGGCATGCCCGACAAGTCTGAAGGAAACACATCCGGAAAATCATGCACTATGGAAATAGAATTAATGGCAAGAGACTCTGCACTAACATCCCTCACGAATGACATATAGGATAGAAAACCCTTCTCAACCATCTGTTGAGCCTTCAAGTATGAAATCATTCTACTGGGTACATAGTCTATAGAACTGCTCCACTCAACCCTCGGCAACCCCAACATCGCAAGCGTCACAGTCTTAGTGTGACAATCTAGAACAGCATGACATGGAGACAACCAATCCATACCCAATATCACATCAAAATCGACCATACTGAGCAGCAAAAGATCCACTCTAGTCCCTAGACTCCTAATAGTCACCACACATGACCGATATACGTGGTCCACAATAATAGTATCGCTCACATGAGTAGATACATGAACAGATGAAACTAAATACCCTCGGGGAATATCCAGAAAATGAGCAAAATACGAGGAAACATATGAATAAGTGGAACCAGGGTCAAATAATACAGAGGCATCTCTGTGGCAAACTGAGACAAAACATGTAATCACAACATCTAAAGAAACGGCATATGGTCTGGCAGGGAGGGCATAGAAACGGGCTTGGCCACCCTGTCCACCAGGTCGTTGGAGCACGGGACAAATTCTGCACTGGAAGGGCACCTAGAGATGAACGACCCTTCTGATAACTATGAGAACCATGTCCAGATGATGCACCATGGTGAATTGGGCGAGTCGTCTGAGCATATCCGAAAGAACGACCTCTACCGTGCTGGAACTGACCCCCAGAAGGAGCACCGCTAAATCCACCCTGTCCACCAGGCCTTTTGGCCTCCCTCTAAATCCTCTCTTGACTGCGAACCATCTCAATCTGGCGAGTAATGTCGACAACCTCATCAAAAGTAGCACCAGACACTTTCTCTCTAGTCATATGCAATCACAGCTGATAAGTGAGGCCATCTATAAACCTCCTGGTCCTCTCCCTATTTGTGGGAACCAACCAGATAGCATGACGGGCCAACTCCGAGAATCGCATCTCATACTGCATCACAGACATATCACCCTGATGAAGCTACTCAAACTGTCTGCGCAGCTCCTCTCTGCAGGACTGAGGCACGAACTTCTCTCGAAAGATAACGGAGAATTGCTTCCAGGTAAGGAGTATCAAGAATACTTACTGTACGGAGTATCTTTTGACACCTGTCCAAGAAGACATGTGCATTCTCTCCCTCTGTACCATTGAAAGATGGAGGCTGGAGTCTCTCAAACCTCTCCAATCTGCTTTGTTCATCCTCAGACATAGCAGGAACCACATAGTCCTAAGCAGCTGCAACCGGCTGGCTGGTGGTGCCCCCGGTGTCTGGAGTCCATGTACTACCTGCTCAGGTGTGCGGGCGGTGGGCATATGAGTGCCTCCCTTGGCCTAAGAAGTGGCTAGAGCCGTCGAAATAGAGATCTCCTGAGCAAGGCCGGTGCACACGGTCAGAATCTGAGCTAAGGCCTCCTGAAGGCCAGGAATCACGATGGGCACAAGTGGTGCCTGAGCCGGTCCCGCTGGTGCATCCACCACTGGGATCTGGTCTTGATCTGGGGCAACTGGTGAATCTGCAAGTACTGCCCTAGCTGGTGTGCAGGCTGCACCTCCACCACTACCGCGACCTCGTCTTCTCGCGGCCCTAGTTGGTGGTACTGGTGGCTTTCCATCCTTCCCAGTAGTACGAGTCCTCACCATCTGTGAGAGAATTAAACAACAGACATTTAATTACCAGAATCAACAGATTCGCACGACAATAATTCAAGAATATGGAGTTTTCCTAAGGGTTTTGAAGCCTCTCGAAGATAAGTACAGACGTCTCCGTACCGATCAACAAGACTCTACTAAACCTGCTCATTACTCGTGAGACCTATGTAACCTAGGTTGTGATACTAACTTGTCACGACCCAAATACGTAACCCGTCGTGATGGCGCCTATCGTGGAATTATGCAAGCCAACATTCTCAATATGATTCCAATATATGACAGAAATGAGTAAGGCAATTAAATTAACTGGAAGTTTACATAACAACGAGGTAAAACCCAAAACACAAGTGCGGAACATAGCCCGACATCAGCGTGTCACTAAGTCATGAGCATCTAACAACCAATCTAGAAACAAAGTCTACTACAGTCTGGGCCAAATGCCAATACGAGAGAGAAAAAGATAATAAGAAAGGAGAAACAAGGACTGCGGATGCTACCTCGTAAGTCTCTGATAATCAGCTCACGCATGAACTCAGCGACTTCTAGAACCGTACATACCTGGATCTGCACATGAAGTGCAGTGTGTAGCATGAGTACAATAACTCAGCAAGTAACAGAATTAAATAAGGAACTGAGAAGTAGTGACGAGTTATGTTAATACAGTTCATTTCAAAAGTTTTCAGTAAATAATGAGCATTCTTTCAAATCCAGCCGTTTAAGTCAAATCAGTTCGAGCTCAAATAAATCAGATATAAATCTTCTAGAAATTTCACAACACCAACAGATAACAACTAAATGCAACAATAATTAAAATCAAGTACAGCCTCTCAAGGCAGCAGGCACTCAACTCATCTCAATAACTCATACTCTAGACTCTCAACCCTCAACACACACTCTCAATAGGTACATGCGCTCACTGGGAGTGTACAGACTCTAGAGGAGCTCCTTCAGCCCAAGCGCAATATTGTTGTGGCGTGCATCCCGGTCCAATATTGTTGCAGCGTGCAACCCGATCCATAATATATATATATATATATATATATATATCCTGAAGTCTTGTTGCGGCGTGCAAGCCGATCCATATATATATAAATATAGCCATAAGCCTTGTTGTGGGCGTGCAACCCGATCCATATACCTCACACAGCTCACAGCTCGGCACTCAAGCCCTATCTCAGTCACTAACCTCTCCAGCCGCTCAGGCTCACAGAATATCATAATAATCAGCCCAAACAGAGAATACAAAAAGTATCAACAAGAAATGAGAGGGAACAGATATATAACAAACAAGTAAAATTGTGACTGAGTACAAGATAGCAATTAGCAGTCAATTCAACAAGCATACGATCGATGCGGGTCCCAACAGTGATATCATATGGCCTAAGTATGGTTTCTAACATGAAAGGCAGCCAATTGGTCAAAGACAGGGAAAAAAGATAATAATAATAATAATGGGCTATTCGACTTTATAGTCTCACGGGACGGACCAAGTTTTAATCCCTCGCGGTGCACGCTTACACGCCCATCACCTAGCATGTGTGTCACCTCCAAATATTCACATCATACTAATGCTCGAGGTTTCATACCCTCAAAACCAGATTTAAGACTGTTACTTACCTCAACCGCGCAGATATCCTACTCTGAAATTCTCTTGCCTCTCGAATCGGCCTCCAAATTCCCTGAATCTAGCAACAAACAGTACGAGATAATCAATATAGGCTAAAAGGATCAATTCTACAAGAAAACTACTACAATATGGCACAAATTCCTAAATCGGCTCAACCCGGCACCCCAGGCCCACGTCTAGAAACCCAACGAAAGTCACAAAACCCGAAAATTCACACACGAGTTTAACCATACCAAATTTACTCAAAGCCTATAATAAAATCCCATTCAAAACTTCACAAATCCATCTCAAGAACACTTCCTCTTTTTTCCCAAATTTTCACCCCAAATCACAAATTAGATGATGAAATTAAAGATATAATCATGGGAAAGACCAAGTAAGAATCACTTACCCCAATGTTTTTCCTTGAAAAATCTCTGAAGAATCGCCTCTCCCCAAGCTCGAATTCGTCAAAAATGGAAAATGGGATGAAGTCCCCTTATTTTATAACTTAAAGATTCTTTCTAGGATGCCCTTGTTCCTACTCTCTCGATTCTACCCTCGATCATGACCTCGATTTTGATAGATGAAGGAAACTAGACAAATCATACCAGCAGATATCAGCCATCAACCAAAGTCCAAAAATGATCAGTTGACTACCCAAACTATCCCGAGGAACTCGGGACCTCAACCAAACATACCAACAAGTCCCAAAACATCATACGAACTTATTCGAATCCTCAAATCACCTCAAACAACATCAAAAACACGAATTACCCACGGATTCAAGCCTAATAAACTTCAAAATTTCCAAATTCTACAAACGACTCTGAAACCTACCAAACCACGTCTAATTGACCTCAAATTTTACACACAAGTCAAAAATGAAAACCACGAACCTACTCTAACTTCCAAAAATCCAATCCGACTTCGATAACAAAATTTCCACTACCGGCCAAAATCGCCAAAATTCTAACTTTCGCCAATTCAAGTTTTATTCTACTACAGGCCTCCAAATCATATTCCGGACGCGCTCCTAATTCCAAAATCACCTAACAAAGCTAAAGGGACCATCAAAATTCAAATTCGAGGTCGTTTGCACACAAATCGACATCCGGTCAACTTTTCCAACTTAAGCTTCCAATTAAGAGATTAAGTGTCTCAATTCACTCTGAAACCACTCCGGACCCGAACCAACCAACTCGATAAGTCGTAATACAACTGTAGAACACAAAAGCAGCAGAAATGGGAGAAACAGGGTATAACTCTTGAAACGACCGGCCGGGTCGTTACATTTATTGTATGAATCAGCTGGTTCACCTCTCAAAATATTCATTGCCTTTTCTTTAGCCAGCCACGCCAACATGTAACTAACATCTACACCAAAGTCTGATGTCACATCATCAATTATATCCTTTGGCGTGTATTTCCTCTTATGATTAGTAAACTTAGACCTAATCATACCACTAATCAACTAGTTGCTTGGCGTTGCTCAGACACCTTATCTTTCATTGGACATGTATGCTTATCATTGAACTCCCTCACTTTGAACATTTGTGATTTTTTAATGCTAGAAGCCTTAAATCTCCATTCACAATCCTCTAAAATACATAACAATGTATAGCTGCAAATACATTTGTGTTATACATATGATTGGTTATGTATTGATATAAAATATAAATAGAACCTCCAACTGATTTGGCTACATACACACAACATTTTCATTTGCCAACAAAGTTATCTATATGAAAACACACAACTAAATACAAATAGTTAAGTTCTCATGTAATTGTTTCAGAATACTCAATTACAAAAACACTTATACATGAAAAATAGAACGAAGGAAAGTATATATTATGAATACAACATTATGCATGTTGTACTTTTTAGAATTTTGCCATGAATTCATTATAAAATTATTTAGAATATATATCCATACAATTGAATACAACATATTGTTCAACAGTTTGTAGTAAGAACACTCAAACCTGATAGGGTTAGACCTATCAACCCGGAATTGAAACTTTTCAGCAATTGCATATTGCTCTCTCACCGCCTTCAATGTGGCCTTATCCTTATATACTTGTCCAGCCATGACCTTTCTTTGATTAGTATTTGAAATAATCAAATCACTTTCCGGTTCGAAAACCTCAATTGGTTCACCTGAATTGACTGACTCAAGAACAAGTGTATCAATTGTATCAAATTTACTCACCCCATCTGTTTCGTCTATTTTCATTAGGTCCCCTTGAATTAAACTACCTCCAGCTGAAATTTCTTTATCTATGGCAATTTGTTTCGAAATTGAAGCAACCAAATCATTGTACGACGCATACTCCTTTATCAGTATCTCCTCAATCGAATAATTGACCTAGCTATTCTCAATGTTCCACTTGCCAGAATGACGCCGTAGCACGATTAAACTTGCTATCTATAAAATCGAATTTTAGTCTATTTCTGTATATACTTGTATGAATTCGAATAATATCAACGGGATAAAAATTCCACAAACGACACCACAAAATAAAGGATGGATTGAATCTCTGAAGATTGCTCTGTTTTGGGATGTTTTTCGTCTGAGAAATCTTTTCAATAACTGGAAATATAAATTTTGCGTATTATAACTGAGTATGCTGAGTTATATTAAGAGTCTATCACGTTAATTGATTCACTTACCATTTTTAAACAACTGGAGAGACCTTTTTTTTCGCAGATTTCCGTTACTATATTCACGAATACAACTCGGGAATACATATGAATACAGTCTTGTTAACTATACTTCCCGATTTTCTGCCGATTTTTGCTATTGTATTCATGAATACAGTAGCTTGAGTACATCGAATACACTCTATAACAAGTGAAAGCTATAGGAAGTAATTAAGTAAATGGTAGCTATAGCAAGTTAATAGCCACTAAACAGTAGTGATTTCTGAAAATTTCTCTATTATAAATATCCTATTCGGGTGATTAATATTTACGAATAGGACCAAAAGAAAAATGTGAACTTTTTCTTTTGGAACTCAAACTTTTAATGTAATCCTAGCTTGTTCCTAAGGTGCTTAATTTATTATTAGTAGCACAAGCTTCACTAGTTCCTCTCTTTTCCATTTCTAAATATCCATGTTATCTTCATGTCACGACCCGGAATTCTCACCGTCTGGACCATGATGGCGCCTAACATTACACTTGTTAGGTAAGCCAACGTTTAAGGTTATTTATCCAATTCTTTGCCTTTAAGTGTTTATCAGTAAACAAGTTATAATAAATCAAAATGAACGCGAAAATATATAAATAACAACTTTGATTACATACCATTGCTACCCAGAATCCGAGTCACAATTCACGAACATACTAAAATTTTACTACAAGTATTTGTCTGAAAGAAAATACAATTGTTTGTGAACTAAGGAAAAATAGTAAGTATGGGGGTATAGAAGGGGATACCAGGTCCTGCGGACGCCAACAGGACTACCTTGGGTCTCCTAGTTGTGAAGACTACAGCCAACCTCTCGATCATCCACAACCTGCTCCAAAATCTGCACAGGAAGTGCAGAGTGCAGTGTCAGTACAACCGACTTCATGTACTGGTAAGTGCCGAGCCTAACCTCGACGAAGGAGTGACGAGGCTACGGCGGGACACACACAATATAATCTGCATACAGTAAGTAATAAAAGCGGAAAGAAAGACAGAATAAAGTAGAGCAGTGTCTTGCAAGAAGTAAGTACAGTCCCCAACGTATTATATCAGTGTCCAGCTATAACCAATCCTTAAGTGCAATTCAAAACTATCGTACAACTAACACAGTCAAAGAAAAACATAAATATATAGGTTGTTGTGGCGCGCAACCCGATCCCACCGTACATATCATAACCCTCCCTTATTTCCTCTTAATAACATAAATAATAGAAGTGTTGCGGCGTGCAACCCGATCCCACCATATCACAATAATCACAATCACAATTCACCCTTATTTCACCACAATCCACCCTTATTACACATGTTGCGGCGTGCAACCCGATCCCACCGTATAATACCAATTCGCTCTTATTCCTCTTATTGCGATGCGCAACCGGATCCCACCATATCAATATCAATTATTCAGTAAGTACAGAAATTTTACAACTTAACACAAAACGCTTCACGATACTTGAACTTCAAACAAAGCAATCGGGAAGCTTATACTCTATAAAACTTTACATAAGTAATACTACTCAGCGAGACCAATCCAGAATATATCATTAAAAGCACCAATGAAACAGCTTAAGAATGTAAAAGGGGACAATAAAGCTATGGGATAACTAATACTTTCAACAAGGAGAAAAAATGTCTAACAAGTAGCAATTAGGCATGGAAATACAAGTAAAGCATGTAACAACAAAGGTAGGGAAGAAAACAATATAAGAGGAACGGGAAGGAAACAGGCAAGACAGATAAATTAGCGACGTATAAGTACTCGTCACCTCACATATATGCCGCTCACATGATTTCATATAGCAATTAAGGCAAGGGTTCCTAATCCTTCAAGTCAAGGTTAGACACAATACTTACCTCGCTCCACAGGCCACTCAATGCTCAATTACAACTTTTCCTCTAGTATCCACCTCCAAACCACTCGTATCTAGCAATAATTAACTCAATAACATCAATTATTGCTAAATGAATCAATTACAATGCATAAATTTTGATTTTCCAAACTTTTGCAAAGTAAATAATCGACCCCGGACCCTCTTAGTCAAAACTCGAGGTTCGGTCCAAAATTCATTCACCCGAGCCCGATTATGTAATTAGTTTTGAAATTCGATCTCAATTTGAGGTCTAAATCTCAATTTTCCAAAAATTCCTAATTCTACCCAAACCCCCAATTTCAACCATGAAAATCCTAGATTTTAGGTTGGAAATTCATTAAATGTGATGGGAAATTGAAAGAATGTAGGTTAGGATCACTTACCAAAGTTTTGGGGAAGAATTGGTTTTGGAGAAATCGCCTCTAGGGTTCTAGGATTTGAAAAGTTGAGAAATGAACCAAAATCCCGTCCAAAATCATTATGCGAAGAACCTATCGCAAATGCGAATGTCTCCCATTCCTTCTATCTTTGCAATTGCGAAGAAAGTCTCGCAAATGCGAGCATGATCATTTTCGCAAATGTGTCCATTTGATCGCAAATGTGATCACTGCCTCTCCCCTTCCTTGTTCGCAAATGCGAAGACTATGAGGCCAGCTATTCTTTGCAAATGCGAGAAATAGCTCGCAAATGTGGAACATGCAGGGTTCGCAATTGCGATGCCTGATCTCGCAAATGCGAGATAAGAGGCCTGCACCAGGTCAGTTACACCAGCAAACGTTCTAAGTCTCAATTTCACTCTGTAGTCTATCTGAAACTCACCCGAGCCTTCGGGGCTCTAAACCAAAAGTGCACACCAGTCTAAAAACATCATATGAACTTGCTCGCGCGATCAAATCACCAAAATAACACCTAGAACTATGAATTTAACCCCAAGTCACGTGAAGTTTTCAAGAACACTTTGAAATTCCTATTTTAACAAGCGGATGTCCGAATCACGTTAAATCAATTCTGTTTTGCACCAAATTTCACAGAAAAGTCATAATTATGGTATTGGGCCTATACCGGATTCCGGAACCAAAATACGGACCCGTTATCTAAAAGTCCAACGTTGGTCAAACACTTCAATTTCATTAAGCTTTCAACTTTTAATTTTCAACATAGTCCGATATCTTGGGCTAGGGACTTACGATTTCGATTTCGGGCATGCGCCCAAGTCCCAAATTACAATACGGACCCATCGGGACTGTCAAAACACGAATTCGAGTCTGTTTATCAAAAATGTTGACCGAAGTCAACCCAGATGAAGTTTTAGGCAAAATTTCTTATTTTTACCAGTTTTTAAAATAAAGCTTTCCGGGAAGACGACGGACTGCGCACGTAAATCGAGCATAACTTCTAAAAATTTCGGATCACAAAATTAGGTTTAAATTATAAGATGACCTATCGGATCATGACACTTCAACAAAAACTAAAGTTACGGATTTCCTCAAATTCAATAAACAAGAAAAAAACAAGAGATTTTAATGTTCCATCTAGAATCAAAACAAGAGATCAATACAAAATGTTCATCAAGTCTCTAAACATCAACACACATCACATAGCATGCCCAACTCCATAATATATAGTCATACACCAAACTAAAAACACTCTTAACACTAAGATAAAATTGCAGTAATGAGAACAGGCACTAAGATGACAACTGAAGCAGCAGCGGCGGCCACGGAGCCTGATGGTGGAGGAGATAAATCTCCGCCAGGTGTCGCCGGAGATGAACCGGGGGAAGGGCTGCCGGAGGGCGATTGATCAGTAGAAGTGACGTTGATCGCTAATTTTTGGCCCTGGTTGCAGTGGATGGTACAAATGAAATAGTAGTCCCCAGTAGTATCAAGTGTGAATCTTGCTGGACCATTGGTTTCATTATCAATAGGATTTGCAGCGTTACAGCTATCAAAATCATTTTTGTTTACTCTAGTTGCTGTGTGTACTCCACTATTGAAATTGAACTCTGCATACAATTACATGTTTACATTTGTAAAACCTACTACATAAAAAGTGTCACAACGTTTTATATTCTAATTAAAAGTATATAAAAATTTATAAATAGAAAAGAAATTAAAGGTGATATACATTTATTTTATCATTTTCACTTTTATAGGTTTAGACATGATAGTGCGATGATCAAAGCATCAAATATACAGCGTGGCCACATAATCAAGAGAATATTACATTTATCTCACGGTTTTTAAACATGATATATAACAGACTATTGCTCCTATTATAGACTAAGTACTTTGTTTTTACTAAAATTTTGTTGTTTTTTAAAGGAATTTTGGATTTCCTTTGTTGGTTCCATGGACGTACTATACTTAGAGAACTTTGACTATAAAAAAATTTGTACAAAATAAACATATCATGTATAACGTAATTACAAGTAAACCTCTTTAATAAGTATCAACAATTAGTAATCTGTTAAAAATGGTAACTTTTATGCTATCACATGTTAGTGTAATATTTTTTGCACCGTCAGGACAAACAACTTAAATAAAAAAGAAGGAAAAGAGCAAAATCACAATTGTAATTTTCAAGAAAGTTTACAAATATGGTTACCTAGAATGTCCCCAACAGCAAAAGTGTGTTGGTTAGCCCAGTTGGAGAAAGTAAGAGCACCAGCAGGAGGAGTCTGCCAACCAAAACTATCTCCAACTGTATATGTTCTTCCAACTGAAACCTCAACAACACAACCAAACATCAAAAAAACTAATAATTTGGCAAATGAACCAAATTTTGTAGCCATTTCCATCTCACTTAATTTTGTTATATGTTCAATGGATTAGGTCACCCCCTGTGTTTATAACTAATGGTTCAGATTAGTGTTGTGTTTTTATTGGAAATAAATAGGGAAGAAACCAAGGATAATGCCTAGCCTATTGGAGTAGTTGAGAGTTTTTGTTTAAGAAATTTAAAAGTCGCACTTAAGGGTGTGGTTTAGTGGTCGATGAAGTGAGTGAGAACCGTGAGATCTCAGGTTTAAATCCCAACAGAGGCAAGAAATACTAGGTGGTTTCTTCTCATATGTCCAAGTAGTATTTGTTGCTGATAGGAGGTGTTAGGTATCTCGTAAAATTAGTCGAAGTGCGTGTAAGCTGAACTCGACACCATAATTATTAAAAAAATTAAAAGTCAGGTTTGAATTGTGCAGGGTAATATTGTCACATCAATTGAGAGAAGCATCTAGAAGTCAATGGTTTTTGAGGATTAAAAACATTTCTTGTTTCATGCCGGTCGTATATTATGTTACCTTAGCTAGTTTATTTTTATTGGTTTGAATTCTTTGGTTAGATAATATATTAATAGCAGATGGTGGACCAATTCTATATTTTAGTTTTTATAGTGAAATATTCAATAATGTTAAAGTGCAGGCTTTTGATTATGCGACTAGCCTAGACAGTGGACACTTGAACAATTTTATATATTTCTCATGAACTTATACGAATATATTTTCAGTGTTCTGTTACCAGAAAGGCCTCCACATATTCATTTTTTGCTTTGTGTTTTATTTGGGGGAGGGGGGAGGTGTTTTAAATATGTATAACACATTACTGTTTATTTTTTGGTATAATTAACCATCTGATATTCAGAATTTACTGTAATTAATCTGAATTTGTGTCGCACATGATCCATTAAAGACGGGAACGTTTCCTATAAGAGTATCAGGAATTTCTTTATTTTCAGATCTTAAAATCGAGATATCTGATTAAGGGTGAAGGGATCACATCCGTCCCACTATATTTCTGGATGGTATATAACACGTTGCTAATTTGAGGCATCTAATTAAGCTATAAACTCATCCCCTTAATAATTCAGAATTAACAAACTAATCCAATTAATTGAGAAATGATAAATGTAAAATTACTTCCTTAACTTGTATGAAAGAAAATTGAAGTCAGGTCCTAGGGATTTTGAGACTCTTTTCATTTAGTTATGTAGACAACTGCATAATCTCCAATGTTTTCAAAGCGTAACACGTATTTCCCCATATTTTTAAATATTACGCAAACATAATTTTTGTATGTTAGCTATGTTAAATTCTACAAATTCGCAATTTCGCCTCCCTTGTGTATAAACTTTATTTGTGTTCCGTTTTCGAGTAATTAACAAACTAACAATTGATTTACTTGTTTTTATTATTACTTGATGCATGCATTTAATATTTCATTGCCATTCAACTCTTTAACTGAATACCTGTTGGGTTTTTTAAATATATTAATGCTTAAAAGAGGGTGAATGGGAAATGGAGGGAAAATGAAATATTTCAGTTTCATTTGAGATTCTCTCCTTGATGAAAGGATATTGTCTCATATTGGAAGAGGAAGAGGTTTTTAATGGGTATATAAGCAACTGCTCTTCTTCTAGCTCTTAAAGAGTTGAGAAGAAGGCAAGTCTCGCGCCGCCGCCGTCGCTCGGCTTCGGATTGATTAATTTTTTGGACCAAATTTATTTGTTAATACTAAATATTAACATAAATGTTATTAAATATCCGTTTTAATAACAGAATATTAATATTAAATTCAATGATATTAATATTAAATCCAATTCTGTTACAAATTCTCCAGGTTTAATGTTGAGTAAATAGCCATTTATGTTATGGTATTTATGCTATGGCCGTTTTGCGTAAACAACCATTCTGAAGAGTTGCACCTCTTCAGATTTCAGTCCAACATTGGCTATAAATACAAGTCCATTTTCTCAGATTTTCCATACAATTTTCTGAGTTCTTATCCTTTCTTCTGCATTGTTTTAACTTCAAAAAAAGCAACAGTAAGTGTGATTTGCTACCAAACTTTGTGTTTTCGCTGAAATACTGGGGTTTGAAGTACCACTATATCAGTTCATCAAGGAAGATGTTCCTGTTCTGCCCGATGAAGCTCCAGAGAATGAACGCATTATCGTGATTGAGGCGTGGAAGCATTCTGATTTTCTGTGCAAGAATTATATTTTTAGTGAACTGGAGGATGATCTGTATAACGTCTACAGTGGCTTGGAGACGTCAAAAGAACTGTGGATTGCGCTTGAAATGAAATACAAAACTGAAGATGTCGGGTTGAAGAAGTTCGTCGCCGCAAAGTTTTTGGACTACAAAATGATAGATAGCAAGTCTGTTATTACCCAAGTCCACAAATTGCAAGTGATTATTCACGATTTCCTTGTTGAAGGTATAAGTCGAACTAATTCTAATGTTGAAAGTAGTAATTTTAGTATTTTTACCAACAGAATTTTCATTGAAGGTCTTGTCATCAATGAAGCATTCCAAGTAGCAACTATGATTGAGAAGTTGCCTCTTTTGTGGAAGGACTTCAAAAACAACTTGAAACACAAACACAAGGAGATGTCTCTTGAAGATCTCATTGTTCGGTTGAGAATCGAAGAGGACAACAAAACTGTTGAAAATAAAGGTTGTGGAAACTCAACAATAATGGGAGCAGACATTGTTGAGGGTACTTCTCAAAATAAGAGAAAGAGGAAGCAGGCTTCTGGATCGAAAAGCAACCCAAGAAAGAAGCGATTCAACGGTAATTGCTACAACTGTGGGAAAGATGGACACAAATCTACAAATTGTCATGCTCCAAAGAAAGACAAGAAAAAGGGTCAAGCAAACATGGTTGAAAAGCACGAAGATGTTGATAACTTGTGTGCTATGCTTTCTGAATGCAACCTGGTGGGCAATCCTAAGGAGTGGTAGATTGATTCTGGAGCCACTCGCCATGTTTGTCTGTTAGAGAAGCTTTTGCTACATATGCTCCTGTTGGACCCGAAGAGATGCTTTCTATGGAAAATGTTGCAACGGCTAAAATTGAAGGATGTGAGAAGATATTTCTCAAAATGACTTCCGGCAAAGTGGTGACTTTGAACAACGTCCTTCATGTTCCCGAGATTAGGAAGAATTTAGTCTTTGCTGGACTTCTTGTTAAGAATGGTTTTAAATGTGCTTTTGTATCCGATAAGGTTGTAATAAGTAAGAAGGAAATTTCTGTAGGAAACGGTTACCTCACTGAGGGCCTTTTTAAGCTGAATGTAATGGTTGTTGAGAATAATAATAAAATTCCAGCTTCATCTTACTTACTTGAGTCAAATGAATTATGGCATATACGTTTGGGTCATGTTAATTATAAAACCTTGCGGAAAATGATTAATTTGGAAGTATTGCCTAAGTTTGAATGCGACAAATCAAAATGTCAAGTATGTGTG
>ML341950.1:103647-114984 GCA_005239505.1 Nicotiana paniculata
CGCGGTGGCAAGAAGTATTTCATAACTTTTATTGACGATAGTACTCGATATTGCTATATTTACTTACTCAATAGTAAAGATGAAGCAATAGACGCATTCAAGCAATACAAAAGTGAAGTTGAAACGCAGCTTAATAAGAAGATCAAAATGATAAGAAGTGATAGGGGTGGTGAATATGAATCTCCTTTTGAAGAAACATGTTTAGAATATGGAATTATTCATCAAACAACGGCTCCTTACATACCCCAATCCAATGGGATTGCGGAAAGAAAAAATCATTCATTAAATGAGATGATGAACGCATTGTTGATAAGTTCTGGTTTACCATAGAACTTGTGGGGGGAAGTCATTCTTACGGCTAACCGAATACTAAATCGAGTACCCCATAGCAAAAAACAATCCATTCCATATGAAAAATGGAAAGGAAGGAAGACCAACTTGAATTATTTTAAAGTTTGGGGGTGTTTGGCAAAAATGCAAGTTCCTAAACCTAAAAGGGTAAAAATAGGACCGAAAACTGTTGAATGCGACCAATAGTAAAGCATATCGATTTCTGGTTCATAAATCAGAAGATCCCGACATTCATAATAATACGGTTATATAATCAGATAATACTGAGTTTTTTGAAAATATATATCCATATAAAAAGGAATGTGAGTCGATTGGTGAAGGATCTAAACGACCTCGGGAAGAAACAAAAGAAAGTACACTTAATCAGGAGGATCCAAGACGTAGTAAACGTCAAAGAACGTCTACATCATTTGGACCAGATTTTGTGACTTTCTTATTGGAAAATGAGCCTCAAACATTTAAAGAAGCTATGTCTTCTTCGGAATCATTGTTTTGGAAAGAGGCAGTCAATAGTGAAATAGAATCCATATTGAACAACCATACATGGGAATTGGTTGACCTTCCTCCTGGAAATAAACCGTTGGGTTCTAAATGGATCTTTAAGAGGAAAATGAAAGATGATGGCACTATTGACAAGTTTAAGGCAAGACTTGTGGTCAAAGGATATAGACAACNAAAATAAAATGCTGGGTATAAATGGATCTTTAAGAGGAAAATGAAAGATGATGGCACTATTGACAAATATAAGGCAAGAATTGTGGTCAAAGGGTATAGACAACGAGAAGGTCTTGAATATTTTGATACATACTCTCTAGTTACAAGAATTACGTCCATACGAACGTTAGTAGCGTTAGTTGCAGTTTATGGTATTGAAATTCATCAAATGGATGTTAAGACGACCTTCTTAAATGAAGAGTTGGAGGAAGAAATTTACATGGAACAACCTGAAGGGTTTGTGGTTCCAGGTAAAGAAAAGAAGGTATGTAGACTTGTTGAGTCCCTTTACGTACTGAAACAAGCACCCAAGCGATGGCATACAAAATTTAACGAAACAATATTGTCAAATGGTTTTAAGATAAATGAATGTGATAAATGTGTGTACATTAAAAATATTCCAAATCACATGGTCATTGTTTGCTTATATATGGATGATATGTTGATAATGAGTAATGACATTGCCAACATAAATACGACTAAGCGTATGCTAACTGGCAAGTTTGATATGAAGGACTTGGGAGTTGCTGATTTAATTCTGGGAATTAAGATCCATAAGACTCCTCAAGGACTGGCATTGTCACAATCTCATTATATTAAGACAGTACTTGAAAAATTCAATCACTTAGGGTTCAAAGTTGCAAAGACTCCAATTGACGTGAATCTTGCATTAGCAAAGAACAAAGGCCAAAGCATATCACAATTACGCTCGTGTGTTGGGATGCTTAATGTACATCATGAATTGTACACGACCAGATATAGCTTGTGCTATAAGTAAATTGAGTCGATACACGAGCAATCCAGGTCAATCACATTGGATGGAAATTAAACGAGTTTTGGGATACTTAGAACATACCCAGGACTTTGCTTTTCACTACAGTAAATATCCTGCGATGATTGAGGGATACTGTGATACAAATTAGATCACCGGTTCAACTGATTCTAAGTCCACAAATGGATATGTATTCACTATTGGTGGAGGAGCGGTACTTGAAAGTCGTCCAAACAAACTTGTATCGCCCGCTCTACAATGCAGGCTGACTTCATAGCCTTAGATAAAGCACGTGAAGAAGCAGAATGGCTCCGAAATTTCTTGGAAGAGATTCCATTTTGGTCCAAATCGTTGGCACCAATATGTATACATTGCGATAATCAAGCGGCGGTTGGAAGGGTTGGGAGTGTTAAGTATAACGGTAAATCTCGTCATATACGACGAAGACATAAAACCATTAGGCAATTACACTCTAGAGGAATTATCACGATTGACTATGTAAAGTCAAGCGATAATGTGTCGGATCCACTTACAAAAGGCCTAACTAGAGAGGTAGTTGAGAAATCATCAAGGGGAATGGGACTATGGCTGAGAACAAGTCATTGTGGCGGTAACACTACCTAGAAGACTGGAGGTCCCAAGATCTAGGTTCAAGGATATCAAACAAAGTCAATAATGACGGTTCAACATTTTCAACTAAAATTTTGGTCCATTCTCGTGATGAGACAATGTTCAGTACAAAGGATAAAGTATTAAGACTTTTTAATGATTTCTAAATTTGATACGGGGTATATTAAATAGTGTATCTACGGTATGACACGTTTAGGAATCACCTATGTAAGTGTGAAGTGTTAGTCGCTTCAAGGAGAATTTGTAAGGTCAGTTCTCTATGCACTTATGAAACTAGGCGGTGTTCATGGCTGAAACGAACACAACAATGAGAACCAAAGACGGTTAAGGGTTGGTTGTGTGACTTATGGTTGTCTAGGTATACACCAAAGTCCGACGGTTCAAAGATATCAAATCTACCGATTGACCGATTATATCCGACATAAGTTCACTACGGAAAGTTCAAAGGGAAACCTACTTATCCAGATGCAATTAATCCTTGCTTGTGAATCACACAGTTTTTCATGCATATTTCCGTGACATAGTCATTCCCCATTCATGTGGGAGATTGTTGGATTTTTAAGTATATTAATGCTTAAAAGAGGGTGAATGGGAAATTGAGGGAAAATGAAATATTTGAGTTTCATTTGAGATTCCCTCCTTGATAAAGGGACATTGTCCCATATTGGAAGAGGTAGAGGATTTTAATGGTTATACAAGAAATTGATCTTCTTCTAGCTCTTAAAGAGTTAAGAAGAAGGAAAGACTCGCACCGTCATCGTCGTCGTCGCTCGGCTTCAGCTTCGGCTTCGGCCTCGTATTCGGATTCGGATTTGGTCAAATGATTGATTGATTAATTTTTTGGACCAAATTTATTTGTTAATAGTAAATATTAACAAAAATATTATTAAATATCCGTTTTAATAATAGAATATTAATATTAAATTCAATTCCGTTAATAGTTTCCGTTTTTCAGTTTTGTAACTGAAAATTAACCACTATCTTCAATTCTCCCGGTTTAATGTTGAGTAAATAGCCATTTACATTATGGCATTTATGCTATGACCGGTTTGCATAAACAATCATTATGAAGAGTTGCACCTCTTCATATTTCAGCCCACCATTGGCTATAAATACAAGTCCATTCTCTCAGATTTTCTATACGATTTTCTGAGTTCTCTTCATTTCTTCTGCATTGTTTTAACTTCAAAGAAAGCAATGATAAGTGTGATTTTCTACCGAACTTTGTGTTCGCTGAAACACTGGGGTTTGAAGTACCACTACACCAGTGTGTAACCCGTTCTATCCTGGGAGGAAATAATCCATAACCTTGGGTACTAGGAAGGGATTAAATTCCTTAAGGAAACACTGTGAATTCAGTGAGCTCGGATTAACTTGTGTTTCATTACATTTCTGTGTATATGTTGTTTTATTTTCTCCAAAATTATTTTACAAATACAGTATAATAACAATGCTTTTCAATAAAAGATTAAAAAAAGGTGAGCAAAATAAAATAATAATAATAAAAAAGAAACAATAAAAACTTCTCTACTTCTCTATTTCTTTTAAGCTTGTCTTCCCCTGTTTATTTTGTCATTCTTAATAAGTTTTTTAACTTCTTATTGTGCGTTAACTTTGTAGGTGTGGGAAATTTATATGAAAAGTTTATGTAAAGATTAAATTCATATGCGACTGAAATAAAGTGCAAGTCTAAGGGGTAAATCTGTTACTTGTAGGTTAATATTAGTTTGTTACAATAAAATTGAAAAATTGAAAGTTGATTTGCATATTGAAAGCTACATACAAGTCGAAATATCAGGGAGGTACGTGCAATTTCTCCTTGGTTATATCTTAAAGTCTGTTATCTTTTTCCTTTTTACCCGTTACTTCTATAAGAATAAAATGATGTTCCGAAAATTTTCATCTAAGATAAAAAGATTCAATAACTTCCACAAACTTAAAATAAAAAAGTATTAATTACGTTTTGTACCAGATTCACGACTATAGCTTGTACCATAATCGGAAACGGAGCTATGATTTTTTGTTTATGAATTATGAACCTTAATCCATTTTATTTAGGGAAAACTATATTAAATGCCCATACAAACCAAAATAATAACCTGTATGAAAGTTTGTTACAAAAATTACCAATGCAGCCGAAACATTTTACCTAATCTATCTATTCTCTTTTGCTTTTTGATTTTCTTTTCTCGGCGCTAGCTTAATCTAGTGAAAACATTCCCTTTCCCCTTTGAAGTGCAAAATCTCAGAGTTATAAATGGGTAGACAAGGGTAATTAGTTTGATTTTTATGAGTAAAACTATAAAACTCCCTTTTATTTACTGGGGTTCTAAATAGGCTGCTTTTACATCAGTCAAAACCGCCTGTGGCCGACCAACCGACATTGGTCGGTTTTTGAAAATATTTTGTAACGACCCGACCGGTCGTTTTGAGCTCTAACGCGTCGTTCGGCAGTTTGAGGCTGTGAGCAGCTTCGTTTCAGGTATTATGACTCGTAGGCATGGTCGGAATTGAGTTTCAGGAAGTTCGGAGTCAATTTGGAAATAAAATTCTCATTTCGGGAGCCTTAAGTTGGAAGGATTGACTAGGATTGAATTTTTGAGTAAACGACCTCAGAATCAGGATTCGAAGGTTTCAGCAAGTTCGTATGATGATTTCGGATTTGGGCGTATGTTCAGATCGGGTTTTGGATGACCCGGGAGCATTTCGGCGCAAATTGTAGAAGTTAGCATTGTAGAAAAAATTTCATAAGTCTGGGTTGAAGTGCATTTCGGTGTTATTGATGTCCATTTGGGATTCCGAGTCTGGGATTAGCTCCGTATGGTGATTCTAGAGTTGGGAGCGCAATCGGAAGTGAATTCGGAGGTTCGTAGGTCATTTTGAAGTCATTTGACTAAAGATAGAAATTTGAAGGTTTTTGAGAAGTTTGACCGAGAGTTTGACTTTTTGATATCGGGGTCGGATTCCAATTCTGAAAGTTGGAGCAGGTCCATAGTGTCGAATATGACTTGTATGCAAAATTTGAGATCAATCGGACGTGATATGATAGGTTTCGGCATCGAATGTAGAAGTTTTAAGTTCTAAAGTTCATTAAGCTTGAATTGGGGTGTGATTCATGATTTCGACGTTGTTTGATGTGATTTGAGTCCTCGAATGAGTTTATCATATATTCAGGACACGTTGGTATAATTGGTTAAGGTCCCGAAGGCCTCGGGTGGATTTCGGAAGGTTAACAAAATGAATTTCGAACAAAAAAAAAGAAAAAATTGCAGAAATTTCTGCTGCACTTTTGGACAGCAACTAGTGCATGGGGGAGCTGATTAGAATATATATCAAAATCTATAAGGAATATGAAAATTTTTAAAAATAAAAGTTTTAGCTCTTGCATTCTAGTTTCCAGAAATTTAAACCATTTATAATTTGGACATTGTATCAGAAAGTTATGATCGATTAAAGATGGCTGGTGAAGCAGTTTTGACAGAATTTACTGATGCATGGAGCCGATTTTGGAAGCTCATATCTCGAAATATATAAAGAGTTATATGGTGTAAAACCTATCAAATGAAATATCTTCAAGTATAGTTTCTAAATCTTCAAACCGCTTGTCATTTGGATATTTCTACAAGGAGTTACGGGCGTTTTAATAAAAGGTGTACAACAGGAGAAAATTATAATAGGATGTACAACCTGCACTAGGTACAACTCGATGAAGCCTGGGCAGATTGTTTTAAAAGTGAGTTTTGGCCCATTTCTTTCATTTCTTTCATTTGTCTTGGACGATTTTGGAGAGCTCAAGGAGGGATTTTATCCAAGCAACACTAGATTTGGAGCATTCGGAAGTTGATTCGAGGGGCAAACGTGTTGCGGAGTAGCTTTTCGAGCTAGTTTGAGGTAAGTAATGTCTTTAAATCCTGTCCTGAGGTTATGAAACCCCGGACTTTATATCTTTTCACGATTTTGGAGTGACACACACACTGGATGATGAGTGTGGGGCGCGCACGAATTGGAAATTCGGAAATTTATTCCTTTTTAGGCAACTATTGAGTTGCGAAACCACTTTCCAAGCATATGTTTTATAGTATTACTATGTTTGTATATATTTGTGTTGTAAGCCACGTTTGGGGCCTAGTGTCGATCTGTCTTAACCACGTGGGGCCTATTTTCCTGATATTCCTCACTTAGAAATTATGATTTTTCACTCAGTCTTTCCTGATAAATTATTTTGACACTCAGAGTTTATTGATATTATTTCTTGAAATGAAATACTGTTTTGGGTCAAGAACACCATTTATTTATGGCCCGAGTGGCATGTTGAGAGTGTATGACTGAGTGAGGCTGATGGCCAATATTGTGAGGATATTGATGATATGAGAAAGGCCGAGAGCCTGAGTGATTGATGCCATGATTTGGCTTGCTTGTAGTGCTTGCGCTGTAGGAGCCCCTCTGAAGTCTGTACACCCCCAGTGAGCGCAGGTACCTACTGAGTGCGAGTGTCGAGTGACGAGTGATTGGGAGGCATGAGTGACTGTGAGGTGCTGAGTAACTGTTATTGAGTGATGGTGAGGTGCTGAGTGATTGATTTACGAGTGATGATTTGGCCCGAGGGGCGGATTTATAATGATATTTTGCTGAGTTTTGATTATGATTCATTTCATATTTTATACTGATATTTTGGGAATTTTACTTAGAAATACTGGAAATTATACTTGCTCAAATGATTCTTTTTACGGAAATTGGTTTTCAACTTATGTATTAAATGTATACTGTATTAATTTTTGTATCTTACGATATGTGAATTGGTGTTCTGTGATGTGTTTTTCTTATCTTCAGACTTGATTTATTTTCATTATTACTGAGTTGGTGTACTCATCATTACTCCCTGCACCTCTGTGTGCAGATCCAGGTACTGATTCTGAGCAGTAGCCATCTGAGATCATTCATCGTCAGCTTTGGGATTTTGAGGTAGCTGTCCAGCGTCCACAACTTCTCTATTTCCCTTCCTTCATTAGTATTTAGTATTTTGTTCTGAGACAGTGTATTATGACATTAGCAGTGTTAGTATTATTCTTAGATGCTCGTGATCAGTTAACTCCAGTTCTGGGGAATAGTTTAGACTGTTAGATTATATGATGCTTGGTTAAAGACTTAGAATATTTTATGCTTATTATTATGATTTTTTGAGAAATTATATTAAAATAAATATGTAGTTACGTGATAGTGGCTAGCCTAGTTCCACGATAGGCTCCATCACGACCAGGTAGGATTTGGGATCGTGACAAGTTGGTATCAGAGCACTAGGTTACATAGGACTCAACGGTCATGAGCAGGTTTAGTAGAGTCTTGCGGATCGGTCCGGAGACGTCTGTACTTATCTTCGAGAGGCTACAGAACTCTTACGAAAAAAATCTCATTATCTTGAACTATGTCGTGCCATTCTATTGATTCTTGAAATCTAAACTCCTGTTGTTTCATTCTCTCACAGATGGTGAAGACACACGCTACGGATCAGGGTGAACAGACACTAGATGGACCCACGAGAGGTCGAGGCTGCGATCGAGGACGTGTTAGGGGTAGGGGACCAGCCCGATCAGCATTCGGGACAGTACCAGAGGATCCCCCTACTATTCAGGATCAGGTTCCCGTCGCGGGTACTCCAGCGGGACAGGCTCAGACACCGGCAGTGCCCATAGTTATTTCGGGTCTTCAGGAGACCCCGGGTCAGATCTTGACAGTATGTACTAGTTTGGATCAGGCAGTTTCTATGTCTATTACTGCCGCTACATCTCAGACCGTGGGAGACACTCATACTCTAGCTGCCCGGACACCTGAGTAGGTTGTATAGGGTTTTCAGACACCGGGGGCAGTCCCAGCCCAACCGGTTGCTCCAGTTCAGGACTATGTGGTCCCATCTATGCCCGAGGATGAGCAGCGAAGGCTGGAGAGATTCAGTAGACTTCAGCCTCCGAATTTCAGCGGCGAAGAGGGCGATGATGCCCAAGGTTTTCTGGATAAGTGTCAGAGGATACTCCGTACTGCTGGGAGAGACAAGTGGGGTCTCGTTTGCTACATTTCAGTTTGTTGGTGCTGCCTTCACTTGGTGGGAGGCATTTGATAGGCATAGGTCGGTTGGTTCAGCACCCCTCACATGGCAGCAGTTCTCCACGATCTTTCTGGAGAAGTATGTTCCTCAGTCCCACAGGGAGGAGTAGTGCAGACAGTTTGAGCAGCTGTGCTTGGGAGAGCTGTCAGTTACTAAGTACGAGATGAGATTTTCTGAGTTGGCTCGGCATGCTTCTAAGTTAGTCCCTACTGATAGGGAGAGGATTAGGAGGTTTGTAGATGGCCTCACTTACCAGCTCCCCATTTTGATGACCAGGGAGAGGGTGTCTGGAGCCACATTCGAGCAGGTTGTTGACGTTGCTCGGGATATTGAGTCGGTTCGTAGTCAGGAATGAGAGGAGAGGGAGGCCAAGAGGCCTCGGGAATTGGGTAGCTTCAGTGGTACCCCTTACAGAGGGCAATTTGAGCACAGCGGAGGTCGCGCATTTAGACCTCCTCAGCCAGTTCGCGCAGCTTATAGTGGCGCGACTTCGGGGCAGGGTCCCCGCAGCTCTCATCAGGGACATTCATCCTTTAGTGCCCTTCCAGCTCAGAGTTCCTCCAGAGCAACATCATTCCAGGGTTCTTCTATGCATGGTTCATCTGGTATCTATCCTGGTAGCAAGGGTTCCCTTCAGTCCCCATCTCCAGCTCTAGGTAGTTGTTTTGAGTGTGGAGAGTTTCGACATATGTGGAGGCAGTGTCCTCGTCGTCCTGTTAGTTCCTCTCAACAGAGGGTTCAGCCCTCGACATCGACCCCAGTCACTTCATCACCTACCCAAGCAGCCAGGGGTGGTGGTCAGGCAGCTAGAGGCCGCCCTAGAGGGGGAGGTCGAGCAGGTGGAGGTCAGCCACATATCTATGCACTCCCAACTAGGCCTGATGCTATGGCCTCTGATGCGGTGATTACAGGTATTATCTTCGTCTGTCGCAGTGATGCTTTGGCTTTATTTGACCTTGGTTCCACATACTCTTATGTTTCATCATATTTTTCTCACTTTCTGAGTATGCCCCGTGAGTTTTTAGCTACGTTTGTTCATGTGTCGACTCCGGTAGGCGATACTATTTTTTTAGAGCGCGTGTATTGGTCGTGTGTGGTATCTATTAGGGGTCTGGAGACCCGAGTGGACTTGTTGTTGCTCAACCTGGTTGATTTTTGATGTGATACTAGGCATAGATTGGTTATTCCCATGTCATGTTATTCTTGATTGTCACGCTAAGACCGTGACCCTGGCTATGCCCAGAGTTTCGAGAGTTGAGTGGAGAGGGTCTATTGAGTTATGTGTGTGGTTTGTGTCGGTGTGTGCGGGGCTTGTCAGCCGTCGTATAAATTTTATTTGGAAGCATTCAAGTGTTTTGGTCTGTCAGGTGTAGGCGGATCCCGTAAGGTTTATGGTGGTATAGACCACTACTTAAGGATTTGCATGTATGGTGATTGTGAGAATTCACTCGTTTGTTTTTATGGTTCTCTTGAATTGAGGTGAAAAAAAAAAAGGGTTTCTATATGAAGGGGTGTTCACCCTATTAGTGGTTGATCAGGAGTTATAATGGAATTCTTGCGTTATCTCCTATTGGAATGTTAGGTGCAGTAAACAGTATGTAACTGGGGGTAAGAATCGAAATTGCGGTTCGGTGTTAACAAGGATGTCATGAGTTCGGATGAGCAACTGGTGTTGTCTTCAGTGAGTTGAATCTTTAGAGTAAACTGGTGTCGTCTTCAGTGTCACCTGAGATCGGTGTTTGGTGAAAGAGGCTTTGTATCCTGGCTATGGGTTCTTGATTTGTTTTACAGTGTTAGTTTGGTCGGTGGTATGGATGTGCAGACTTGTTACCTCGTGTGAAAGTTCGTAGGAGCGTGACCACGGGAAGATTGTATAAGTGTGACATGTAGTCACCTGATTGATTGAAGATTTAGACCAAGTATAATGGAGTTCAATATTGATTATTCGAGAATTTATTACTGGAAGGCGTGCGGTCCAACTGGTTGTGGATTGTGGGGTGTTTTTCCCGGCTATGATGGTTGTTCTTGCGTGTTATGAGAGGAAGTGGGTTATCATGGACCCAGGTAAAGCTATTAGCCTAGTTCAGTGTAAGAGGAATCATCTTAAGGGTTGTGAATGGATTCAATGTGGTTGTGGGCTCCATGTGAATCAGGTGTGTTTATTCCAGTATGGCGCTTCTCAAAGAGGGGCGTTGGAATATCAGATCTTGTTCCGTCTTCGTCCAATACATGTAATATTATGATTGTGCTGTGTGAGTTGTGAAACGGATTGATAATCCTTGTGTGTTAAGTCTCCGTGTAGTGATAAGGCTATGTGAGCAGGAGAGCTCTTGAGATTCAGAGTATATATATCGCACCTCAGTTGTTCTCGAGTTTGGTAGTGTATGGCTCTATCAGTCTCCCCAGGATGGTATTATGCACTTGGCGTGCTTGTGACCGATATTCGGTAATTTGTAACGGGGATCAATTCATCTCCGTGTATATCTCCTTGTGTGAATTTTATGATGGGATCAGGTGGCATGCCTCCACGGGTATATTATTTAGATCGGGTTGCACGCCGCAATAGTGTGATATTGAGTACGGTTCCCTATAATTATTTTCTGAGGAAAGTTCATATTAGTTATGTGAGTTGAGTCCCTTCCTAAGTCATTTCCTTATGTATCATGTTTGAGTTGTGGCTTATTGGCGCATTGTGGCATCGTGTGATACTGATGGTCATGTCTGGGACTGAGCAGTTCATACTGGGTGAGACGAGATTTATGGATCAGGG
>MDKI01189981.1:0-16020 GCA_005239505.1 Nicotiana paniculata
ACATTTTTAACAACTTTAAAACAAGGATTTGGTATGTAAATGAATGTAGTAAAATCATAAGTATCCCCTCGGGCAAAAACATGTTTCATAATCATCCCCTCGGGTATGCCTCACAATCCCTCAGCACCTCACAACCACTCATGCCTCCCAATCACTCAATCATTTGCACTCGGTGCGCTCACTGGGGGTGTGTACAGACTCCGGAGGGGCTCCTTCAGCCCAAGCTCTAATATCACTCAGCCCCTCACCATCACTCTTGGCCCTCGGCCGCACTCGGTGGAACCACTCAAAAAGCCCCTCGGGCGAAGTAATAGAACGGGGTACTCGACCCGAAAAAATCATTTTAATTCTCATGTAGTGTAAATCAGGTCGAGTTTCAAATAAAACAGTATGCACAATGATGCTGAGTAAAACCATCAACATGTAGTGAGGAAAACAGCAGTAAAACACCCTTAAAGGGTCTAAACAGATCGGCTCGAGGCCCCAAACACTGCTTACGACCCAAATATTTCACAAATCATTAGAACATAATTGAACAAAATATTTTGAGTAAATATGCAACTCATTAGTTTCCGCGGAGAGGACCTAGTCCAATCCAATTACGCGCCACATATTCGTCATCCGACATGTGCGCCATTCAAAATTCAGTGAGAAAATAATGCACTCCGGGGTTCCATACCCCCAGGACAAGATTTAAGACCAGTACTTACCTTTACCGGGCCGCGACACTAGTCCTCTATGCCTTTGCCCCTCAAATTGGCCTCCAATTGCTCCGAATCTAGCCAAAACCAGTTAACATCATCAATATATACTCAAGGAACACAACCAAATAAAAAATTATTAATTTAGAAAAAAACTCGAAATTCGGCCAAACCCGAGCCTTGGGCTGACATCTCGGAATTCAATAATTTTTACAACATTAGAAACCTCGTCCTCCCACGATTCTATACATACCAAGAACACCAAAATCGGACCACAATTGCCATTCCAAAACCTCAAAAGAAATCCCAATTCTTTCCTCCCATTTTCCCAACTTTTCTTACCCAAATCCTTGAACTTTCAAGCCTAATCTCAATAAAATAACATAGGAACGGGATTAACAAATCAAAGAACTCACCTTTGCTGAAGAACCTGGAAATCCGCTCTCAAAGCCAGCTTCAATGGACTCCTCCCGCATGCAATTTGATGAAAAACTAATAAATCTCGCGGAGGGGGTCCTTTTATACTGTTATGCACAGTTATTTGCGCATCTGCGGATAACAGGTCGCACCTGCGGACCCGCACCTGCAGTCCCAGGGTGCGCACCTGTGATAACCAACTTAACGGCCAAAATCTCGCGCCTGCGACCACCCTTACGCACCTTCGACATCGCAGGCGCGACATACTCCTCACACCTGCGGACGTCTCCTACACAGCCAGACTTCTCACCTGCGACTTCCCTTTTCGCACCTGCGCAATCGCACCTGCGACTCCCCTTTCGCAGGTGCGAAAACACCAGCAACCAGCAGAACAGATTTTCCAAAAATTCACTCCAACTTCCCGTCAACCATCCAAAATCCATCTCGAGCCCCTCGGGGCCCCAACCAGACATACCAACATATCCAATAACATCATTCAAACTTAGTCGAGCCTTCGGAACACCAAAAACAACACGAAAACACCAAATTTACATCAAATTCAAGCCTAAGGACTCTGAAACTTCTAAACTTCGCCAACTATGCCGAAACAAACCAAAACACCTCCGATTAACCTAAAATTTTGCAGACATAACCAAAATGACATTAGAACCTGTTCCAACTTCCGGAATTCCATTCCGATCCCGATAGCCTATTTTCCCCTGCCGACCAGAAATCGCCAAAAACTAAATTTCGCCAATTCAAACCTAATTCTATACTGGACATCACAAAATATTCTGAACACACTCCTAAGTCCCAAATCACCTAACAAAGCTATTCGAGCCATAAAATCCGCATTCCGAGGTCGTTTACCAATAAGTCAACTTTCAGTTGACTTTCTCAACTATTAGGCTATCTTGAGAGACTAATTGCCTCAATGCTCACCATGATCACTCTGAACCTGAACCAACCGACCCGACACACTTAAATGAAGCTGAAACGGGGCTAAACTCTTGGAACGACCGGTCGGGTCGTTACATCCTCCCCCTCTTAAACATACGTTCGTCCTCGAACGTGCCAAGAGTTGTTCTCCAACACTATCAAACTGTTACGCATCTTACCATGCACATACCCGGGGGTGATCCCACGTCACCCTATCTCATATAGGTCCAATAGCACAATGCCATTGAAATTTTGAAATCCAAATCCTGGCCCACAACCTTGGAACCAAATTCCCACTTCTGAAATGATATATAAGATCAAAATTTCCATAATTATAAACTGAACAAGCCTGAACATGCTGAATCAAAGCCATATACGTACCCTAGATGAAATCACATAATACACTGCGTGACTCAAACACTCATAGCAATAACTCTTTAACCACAATAACTGCTCAGAACAACCCGATACCGGTACACCACCTCTTATCAAAAAATGCCTCCCTCTAACACTTCCATATACTGCCGATGATGAAAGAAGCACGTAGAACTAACAACCATTCGTCCGATCAGTCAGACATGTAACTCCCCCTTCCCAAACAGGAATTATAGCAGATTTCTAAGCCGACTCCCGATATATGTCCTTCCAACTATGCTGTAAAATTTCGAAAATATTCATTGTAGGTCCAATGGCCTCATCACATCCATCACAACCACCCTGATAACATGACACTAACCATTCGACACATCGATAACATTCGAAGCCAAAACTTGTGCGACTTGGGCTCTTAACAGTAACTTCCCAATGTAATCAAATTGTATAAAAGATCCACACGAGAGGACTATCCTGCCATTAACAATTACCATCACCATATCTTATTAACAGCCTCGCACCCACCGTGAAAAAAAAAATCAAGAACACATGAATCCGATACAAAAGGTCATACCTCTACATAACTCCGCTACACTGTGCGATCTCATCCAACCGCTGGTCCACTTGGAATATTTCAAGACACCTTGCCAAATAAAAAATCAATAACCATTCGAAATTCGACATCAAGTACTCGACGTGCATTTCCATAACCACGGGGGAAACCGGACGATACCATGCCACCCGAAATAGAAGGTATATAACCAACGCCTCAATCCCGCAATACCCAATTACTCACCTTACTCAAATTTAGCTATAAAGCCCAATTAGAAACGCACCATATATGCATATAACCAATAATCACCACTCCTCGCAACACCGAAGGGTAACTCATAGATCACTCCAGAACATGAAAAAACTCAATCACAATCGAATGGTGCATTTCTCAATAATAGAAACTCAAAGACAACAATTCCGACCCGGTGCAGAACACGCACCCATATTAGCCTAGCAGTGATCCTAAATTAACTCTGATCACCCGCAACAGGTAGATAACTTACCAAAAAGTTCAGAATGACAGAATCATGGTACATACTAACATCCGACTAGCTCAACTCACATTTCACAGTCCATTACCACACAATATGATGTTTATGAGAACCCTCAGTCTCGAAGTCCAGGAAACGTACGAATCACTATATCTGATCACAACTCCACCACTCGAATACATAACACATCCCAAATACTCATCCACTCCATGGGGAATACCCCTATAATTCTTCCGTTTACCGGGCAACCTTGAATATCAACAGTCGATCCAACAATAGGGCACCGCGATACCAATGAAGTACCCTGAACTCAAACACATTGCTCTTCCTGAAATAAATACCCTCTACAAGTCGCACCAATTGGTGATATCATCTACCTAGTCATCTGAAACTGCCCATGCTGCTTAAGACTTCATGACATTCCTTCCAGAACCGAACTGTGACCTCACATATGCAAATCTCAACTCCACCCAACATACCGCACACGCCATGCCAACCTAGGAAAAATACGGGGACTCCATGGTCCCTTCTGAGCTACAAGCAACTACGCACCCAACAAGACAAGAATTTCCATTTGATCCCATTTAGAAACAACTCACTACATGCCACAAGAAAATATGCACCCTTAACCGCGGTAGAAACCATCAGGAACTATCCGAAATCCCATGTGCACAATACCAACCCATCACGATTGAACTCTTCTAACTCAACCAAACTACGCATTCCACCAAAAATCCAAGAGCCTTGCTAAGATATACCCGAAAAACTCGTCACCTGACATACACCCAAAGAACTAATCGTATCCCTTACCATGCCGATCCGACCTACCACCAGGTCGCCCAATTTACCCAAGTTTCTTCTGACTTACCTTCAAATTGATACTTCTTCCTGCCGTAATACCACAAATTTGCAACCAAGACTCACCACACGCGACCCAAGCATATAACCATACCGTCTAAGGCTCATAAGCCGCCGAATACTCTCTCTCAAATATCCTCAAAAGTACCACATTCAAATTACTTACCCTGAAGGGAATTCCTGTGAATCTAAAGCCATTACCTTTATCTTCGTGATACCGATATGTAGAATACAACAAGTCTTGGCATTCTCCAACATAAATCTCAATCACGCTGACCAATTAGACAGAATCGACCTGACCCGTTTGCACACTAACATACTAGGAAATTAATCCACTCACTTGAAACCACATGCAAATTCATACGCTACGCACACTACACCTTTCACAATTCCACTAAATCATTCAAACCTATATCGAAGAAATTTCCCTTACTCGTGACATTCCCAGACCCCATGCCTGCAGGTCATGACTGATTTACCAATATGCCTCAAACTGAAAGCAATACCACACATAATCATGAAATCAACTTATCAATAACGAATTCCCCCACTTGGCTCAAAGCCAAGGATCAAGACAAACAAGACTATGCCAACACATTAACACTGCCACCATGCTGTGGTGGGATTCAACTAAATCCTTCATAAGCTTATATGACCCAAACCATTTAACACTCAAATCAATTACAGATCTCGCCTCCACCATTGCCACAGTCACGCCAACTTTCATAAGCGGCCTAAACTCAAATTACAACATATCTTTTACTGGTAGAAGAGAACTTATGACAGAACTACATAGGGACCACACGTCCTGGGAAAACCCGCAGGAGATACCCCTGCTCGCTTAGCCTCAATTGCTATCTCTCTATACACTTCTGAAGACCATAACTATCACGCAATCATTACACCTTCCTGCATCTGAACACAACCAACGCCTACCCTCAAGGCACCACGATATGCGGTAAAAACCTGAAGCTGATGGCAGAACTAACACTGGAGCGGCGATCACAGAAATCTCCAGCTTCTGGAAGCTCTACCCATACATGACTGACCACATGGATACCCTCACTGGACACCACGTGTCCCAATAATGCACTGATCCAAACTTCATTCTCAGAGAATTGGCATAGAGCCTTTCCTCCCTGAATCCTTATAATGCCATCCTCAGATACTGAGTATGCTACTCCCGGCTACGCAAATATGCCAGGACGCCACCAATGAATACGATAACAAGGAGTGCTAATACGACTGGAATACACCGTCAATCAAATACATGAAGCTTACTGGGGCAAACGATTAACTCAAAAGACATCGCCCGGAACTCATAACCCAATAGAGAAATCCGCTTCACTCCACAACTACACAACATGAGAGGTCTTCCAACATACTCACAATTACATGTGCCCACACAACAAAAATCTCAGCAATCAAGCCATAGAATGAATCCGGCCTCAAGTCCTCCAGACTGGCCCATAACCAACATGCCCAAATCACATCTCACCCATGGAAGCTAGAAACCGTCAATGCACAGCTGATACCAGGCGCTCTCATGCGCGATCAAATACATGGAAGGAATTCAAGAGTTACGCTCTTGGCTGAATACAATAGATTCGCACGACGAGAATTTTAAAAATTTGAGATTTTCCTAAGGGTTCCGCAGCCTCTCGAAGATAAGTACAGACGTCTCCGTACCGATCCGCAAGACCTAACTAAACCTGCTCATGACCGTTGAGTCTTATGGAACCTAGGGCTCTGATACCAAACTATCACGATCCCAAATCCTAATCGGCCGTGATGGCACTTATCGTGGAACTAGGCTAGCCGACTACCGCGTGTTCACATTTCCTTTTGAAAGTCCCCTTTAAGTTTCAAGCAATTCATAACAATATACAAAAAGTTCTTAATATAATAGGCAAATTTTATATACAGTAATGCCATCCCCAAAACCCGGAGCCAACATGTCATGAGCATCTAGTGAAATAGGCCAAAATAAAATTTTATGATACAAAACTCCGTATCAAAGCTAAATACAACAGGAAGGGAAAGCAGAGATGCTGCGAACGCTGAACAACTACCTCTATATCCCCACGATCCGGCTCCGCTACGATATATATATATATATATATATATATATATATATATATATATATATATATATATATAAGCTAACACTCGATATCTGCTCTTGAATCTGCAAACAGAGGTGCAGGGAGTAATGTGAGTACGCCAACTCAGTAGTAATGGAAATAAATCAAGTCTAAGTAGCAATGAATCACATAAAAATCAATGCCATCAAGTCACAATAAACACAACCTTACTTTCCAATTGTATACATAGATATACGAAATCGTCATGCCTTAGAAATCAACTTCACAAAAGTCCTTAAAACAATGCACATTTTTAACAACTTTAAAACATGGATTTGGTATGCAAATGAATGTAGTAAAATCATAAGTAGCCCCTCGGGCAAAAACATATTTCATAATCATCCCCTCGGGCATGCTTCACAATCCCTTAACACCTCACAATTACTCAGCACCGCACAACAACTCATGCCTCCCAATCACTCAATCACCCGCACCCGGTACGCTTACCCGAGAGTGTGTACAGACTCCGGAGGGGCTCCTTCAGCCCAAGCGCTAATATCACTCAGCAGCTCACCATCACTCGCCCACACTCGGTGGAACCACTCGAAAAACCCCTCGGGCAAAGTAATAGAACGGGGTACTCGATCCGAAAACATCATTTTAATTCTCATGTAGTGTAAATCAGGCTAAGTTTCAAATAAAACAGTATGCACAATGATTCTGAGTAAAATCATCAACATGTAGTGAGGAAAACAGCAGTAAAACACCCTTAAAGGGTCTAAACAGATCGGCTCGAGGCCCCAAACACGGCTTACAGCCCAAATATTTCACAAATCTTTAGAACATAATTTAACATAAGATTTTGAGTAAATATGCAACTCATTAGTTGCCGCAGAGAGGACCTAGTCCAATCCAAAAATAAGTACGCGCCACATATTCGTCATCCGACATGTGCGCCATTCCAAATTCAGTGAGAAAATAATGCAGTCCGGGGTTCCATACCCTCAGGATAGGATTTAAGACCATTACTTACCTCTACCGGGCAGCGACACTAGTCCGCTATGCCTTTACCCCTGAAATTGGCTCCTGATTGCTCCAAATCTAGCCAAAACCAGTTAACATCATCAATATATACTCAAGGAACACAACCCAATCGAAAATTATTAACTTAAACAAAAATCTCGAAATTCGGCCAAACCCGAGCCCCGGGCCCACATCTCTGAATTCAATAATTTTTACGTCATTAGAAACCTCGTCCTCCCACGATTCTATATATACCAACAACACCAAAATCGGACCACAAATGCAATTCCAAAACCTCAAAAGAAATCCCAATTCTTTCCTCCCATTTTTCCAACTTTTCTTACCCAAATCCTTAAAATTTCAAGCCTAATCTCAATAAAACAACATAGGAATGAGATTAACAAATCAAAGAACTCACCTTTGCTGAAGAACCTGGAAATCCCCTCTCAAAACCCCTTTCAATGGACTCCTCCCACATGCAATTTGATGAAAAACTAATAAATCTCGCGGAGGGGTCCTTTTATGCTGTTCTGCACAGTCATTTCCGCACCTGCGGACCCGCACCTACGGTCCCAGGGTGCGCACCTGTGATAACCAACTTAACGGCCAAAATCTCGCGCCTGCGACCACCCTTACGCACCTGCGACATACTCCTCGCAGCTGCGGACCTCTCCTACACAGCCAGACTTCGCACCTGCGCAATCGCACCTGCGACTCCCCTTTCGCAGGTGCGAAAACACCGGCAACTAGTACAACAGATTTTCTAAAAATTCACTCCAACTTCTCGTCAACCATCCGAAATCCATCCTGAGCCCCTCGGGGCCCCAACCAGACATACCAACATATCCTATAACATAATTCAAATTTAGTCGAGCCTTTGGAACACCAAAAACAACACGAAAACACCAAATTTACATTAAATTCAAGCCTAAGGACTTTGAAACTTCTAAAATTTGCCAACTACGCTGAAACCAACCAAAACATCTCCGATTAACCTGAATTTTGCAGACATAACCAAAATGACATTATGAACCTGTTCCAACTTCTGAAATTCCATTCCGACCCGATAGCTTATTTTCCCCTGCCGACCGGAAATCACCAAAAACTAACTTTTGCCAATTCAAGCCTAATTCTACACCGGACATCACAAAAATATTCCGAACACACTCCTTAGTCCCAAATCACCTAACGAAGTTATTCGAGCCATAAAATCCGCATTCCGAGGTCGTTTACCAATATGTCAACTCTCAGTTGACTTTCTCAACTATTAGGCTACCTTGAGAGACTAATTGCCTCAATGATCACCATGACCACTCTGAACCTGAACCAACCGACACGACACACATAAATGAAGCTGAAACGGGGGAAATGGGGCTAAACTCTCAGAACGACCAGCCGGGTCGTTACATCCTCCCCCACTTAAACATATGTTTGTCCTCGAATGTGCCAAGAGTTGTTCTTAAACACTATCAAGCTGTTACGCATTTTACCATGCACATACCCGGGGGTGATCCCACATCACCCTATCTCATATAGGTCCAATAGCACAATACTGTTGAAATTTCGAAATCCAAATCCTGGCCCATAACCTTAGAACCAAATTCCCACTTCTGAAATGATATATAAGATCAAAATTTCCATAATTATAAACTGAACAGGCCTGAACATGCTGAATCAAAGCTATATACGTACCCAAGACGAAATCATATAATACACCGCGTGACTCAAACACTCATAATAATAACTCTTTAACCACAATAACTGCTCAGAACAACCAGATACCGGTACACCACCTCTTATCAAAAAATGCCTCGCTCAACACTTCCATATACTGCCGATGATGAAAGAACCACGTAGAACTAACAACCATTCGTCCGATCAGTCAGACATGAATTATAACAGATTTCTAAGCCGACTCCCGATATATGTCCTTCCAACTATGCTGTAGAAAATTCCGAAAATATTCATTGTAGGTCCAATGACCTCCTCTCATCCATCACAACCACCCTGATAACATGACACTAACCATTCGACACATCGATAAAATTCGAAGTCAAAACATGTGCGACTTGGGCTCTTAACAGTAACTTCGCAATGTAATCAAACTGTATAAAAGATCCACACGAGAGGACTATCCCTCCATTAACAATTACCATCACCATATCTTACTAACAGCCTGGCACCTACCGTAAAAAAAAAAATCAAGAACACATGATTCCGATACAAAAGGTCATACCCCTACATAACTCCGCTACACTGTGCGATCTCATCCAACCGCTGGTCCACTTGGAATATTTCAAGACACCTTGCCAAAAAAAAATCAATAACCATTCGAAATTCGACATCAAGTACTCGAAGTGCATTTCCATAACCACGGGGGAAACCGGACGATACCATGCCACCCGAAATAGAAGGTATATAACCAAAGCCTCAATCTCGCAATACCCAATTACTCACCTTACTCAAATCTAGCTATAAAGACCAATTAGAACCGCACCATATGTGCATATGACCAATAATCACCACTCCTCGCAACACCGAAGGGTAACTCATTGATCACTCCAGAACATGAACAAACTCAATCACAATCGAATGGTGCATATCTCAATAATAGAAACTCAAAGCCAACAATTTCGACCCGGTGCAGAACACACACCCATATTAGCCTACCAGTGATCCTAAATTAACTCTGATCACCCGCAACAGGTAGATAACTTACCAAAAGTTCAGAATGACAGAATCATGGTACATACTAACATCTGACTAGCTCAGCTCGCATCTCCACAATCCATTACCACACAATATGATGTTTAAAGAGAACCCTCAGTCTCGAAGTCCAGGAAACGTACGGATCACTATATATGATCACAACTCCACTGCTCGAATACATAACACATCCCAAATACTCATCCACTCCATGGGGAATACCCCTATAATTCTTCCGTTTACCAGGCAACCTAGAATATCAACAGTCGATCCAACAATAGGGCGCCGCGATACCAATGAAGTAACCTTAACTCAAACACATTGCTCTTTCTGAAATAAATACCCTCATCAATTCGCACCAATTGGTGATATCATCTACCTAGTCATCTGAAACTGCCCATGCTTCTTAAGAGTTCATGACCTTCCTTCCAGAACCGAACTATGACCTCACATATGCACATCTCAACTCCACCCAAAACACCGTACACCCCATGCCAACCCAGGAAATATACGGGGACTCCATGGTCCCTTCTGAGCTACAAGCAACTACGCACCCAACGAGACAAGAATTTCCATTTGATCCCATTTAGAAAAAACTCACTACACGCAACAAGAAAATATGCACCCTTAACCGCGGTAGAAACCATCAGGAACTATCCGAAATCCCATTTGCACAACACCAACCCATCAGGACTGAACTCTTCTAACTCAACCAAACTACACAGGTCACCAAAAATCCAAGAGCCTTGCTAAGATATACCCGAAAAACTCATCACGTGAAAAACACCCAAAGAACTAATCGTATCCCTTACCATGCCGATCCGACCTACCACCTGGTCTCCCCACTTACCCAAGTTTCTTCTGACTTACCTTCAAATTGATACTTCTTCCTGCCGTAATACCACAAATTTGCAACCAAGACTCACCACACGCGACCCAAGCATATAACCATACCGTCTAAGGCTCATAAGCCGCTGAATACTCTCTCTCAAATATCCCCAAAAGTACCACATTCAAATTACTTACCCTGAAGGGAATTCCTGTGAATCTAAAGCCATTACCTTTACCTTCTTGATACCGATATGTAGAATACCACAAGTCTTGACATTCTCCAACATAAATCTCAATCACGCTGACCAATTAGACAGAATCGACCTGACCCGTTTGCACACTAACATACTAGGAAAAAATCCACTCACTTGAAACCATATGCAAATTCATACGCTACGCACACTAAACCTTTCACAATTCAACTAAATCATTCAATAGAACCCAAATACCCAACATAGTACATTACAACCTATATCAAAGAAATTTCCCTTACTCGTGACATTCCCAGACCCCATGCCTGCAGGCCATGACTGATTTACCAATATACCTCGAACTGAAGCCAATACCACACATAATCATGAAATCAACTTATCAATAACGAACTCCCCCACTTGGCTCAAAGAGAAGGATCAAGACAAACAAGACTATGCCCACACATTAACACTGCCACCATGCTATGGTGGGATTCAACTAAATCCTTCACAAGCTTATATGACCCAAACCATCTAACACTCAAATCAATTGCCAATCTCGCATCCACCATTGCCACAGTCACGCCAACTTCGACAAGCGGCCTAAACTCCAGTTACAAGATATATTTTACTAGTAGAACAGAACTTATTACGGAACTACATAGGGACCACACGCCCTGGGACAACCCGCAGGAGATACCCCTGCTCTCTTAGCCTCAATTGCTATCTCTCCATACACTTTTGAAGACCAGAACTATCACGCAATGACTACACCTTCCTGCATCTAAACACAACCAACGCCGACCCTCGAGGCACCACGATACGTGGTAAAAACCTGACTGATGGCAGAACTAACACTGGAGCGGCGGTCAAAAAAATATCGAGCTTTTGGAAGATCTACCCACACATGACTGACCACATGGATACCCTCACTGGACACCACGTGTCCATATAATGCTACTAAACTGAGCCAAACTTCATTCTCGGAGAATTGGCATAGAGCCTTTCCTCCCTGAATCCTTATAATGCCATCTTTAGATACTGAGTATGCTACTCCCAGCTACGCGAATATGCCAGGACGCCATCAATGAATACGATAACAAGGAGCACTAATACGGGTGGAATGCACCGTCAATCAAATACATGAACGTTACTTGGGCAAACGATCAACTCAGAAGACATCGCTCAGAACTCATAACCCAACAGAGAAATCCGCTTCACTCCACAACTACACAACATGAGACGTCTTCCAACATACTCACAACTCAGGCCATATACCAAATCGAGACAGAAATCAAACACTTAATAAATCTTACCACATTTCCAGCTAACCCTTTCGACACATTTCACAGTCTGAACACATCTAACTGTCAAATCACACCCACCACATAGGCATCTTAGTAATTAATTCTCATCAATAAGAACACGAACGGACACACAAATCCCCAATTACATGTGCCCACACAACGAAAATCTCAGCAATCAAGCCACAGAATGAATCCGGCCTCAAGTCCTCCAGACTGGCGGATTACCAACATGCCCAAATCACATCTCACCCATGGAAGCCACAAACCATCGATGCAGAGCTGATACCAGGCGCTCTCGTGCGTGCTCGAATACATGGAAGGAATTCAAGAGTTACGCTCTTGGCTGAATACAATGGATTCGCACGACGAGAATTTTAAAAGTGTGAGATTTTCCTAAAGGTTCCGCAGCCTCTCGAAGATAAGTACAGACGTCTCCGTACCGATCTGCAAGACTCTACTAAACCTGCTCATGACCGTTGAGTCCTATGTAACCTAGGGCTCTGATACCAAACTGTCACGATCCCAAATCCTAACCAGCCGTGATGGCGCCTATCGTGGAACTAGGCTAGCCGACTACCGGGTGTTCACATTTCCTTTTGAAAATCCCCTTTAAGTTTCAAGAAATTCATAACAATATACAGAAAGTTCTTAATATAATAGGTAAATTTTATATACACTACTGCCATCCCCAAAACCCGGAGCCAACATGTCATGAGAATCTAGTGAAATAAGCCAACGATCCGGCTCCGCTACGATATACCCATTTCGTGCTTCTGAGTCCTTGGAAACCTCATTTACGGTTACCTCGATTTACGTGCACAGTCTGGGCGCGTAACCGGAAAGCTTAAATAAGAAATTTTGTGAAAAATGCTAAGTTTTGATATTAAAATGAATAAATTTGACTTTGGTCAACATTTTGGGTAAACGGACCCGGACCAGTGATTTGATGATCCCGGAGGGTCCGTAGGAAAATATCGGACTTGGGCGTATGCCCGAAATCGAATTCCGAGGTCCCAAGCCCGAGAAATGAATTTTCGAGTAAAATTATTTTCTGGAAATATTTAAGGAGATTGAAAATGAAATCTAATTAGAAATTGATGGTATCGGTCCCGTATTTTGGTTCCGGCGCTCGGTACAGGTCTTATATATGGTTTAAGTCCTTTCTGTAAAGTTTGGTTGAAAACGGATCTCGTTTGACGTGTTTCAGACTTAAAATGGAAAATTTAAAGTTTTATGAAATTTGATAGAAAACATGGATTTTGAGGCTTAATTAGATGTATATGATGTTATTTTGGCGATTTGATCACATGGATAACTTCATAGGATGTTCTCGAGGTAGTGTGTATATTAAGTTTGGATCCCCAAGGGCTCAGGTGAGTTTTAGATAGGTCACGGTATTCATTTTTGGACTTGGAATCTGCTGGTGTGGCTGATCTGCGGGCTTCGCATTTGCGAAGCCAGCATCGCAAATGCGAAGGTATACCTGGGCAGGCCTGATCGTAAATGCGAACAAGATGTTCGCAAATGCGAAGTCCCCCCTCCCGCTCAGTGTTCGCAAATGCGAACTATACTTCGAAATTACCATGTCAGGGGTATTCGCAATTGCGAACCCCTGTTCGCATTTGCGAAGCCAACCAGTAGCCTGCACTGTACAAAATCGAGTTTTTACTTCATATTTCATATTCTCAAACTCAACACTCTTAGGCGATTTTTCCAAAGAACAAGACTCTTCCAAATACGTTGTAAGTTGGTTTTCACTCATTTCTTTCAATCATTAACATCATTTAACACGTTTTCAACTTAAAAATCAGGGATTTCCATGGATGAAATTGGGTGTTTGGGGTAGAACTTAGTTTTTTCTAAAATTAGGATTTGAGAGGGTGATTGACCTCCGATTTGAGAGAATTTTATATGGCTAGAATTGTGAGAGTACGAGGGTTCTGAAAATGTAAAATTTACCCGACTCCGAGATGCTGGCATGAGGGGCATTTTGGTCATTTCACCTAATTTTGCGCTGTAACCTTGAATTGAATAGTAGAATCAATTGCATGAGATGCTATTTACGGTATGAAATTTATTTGAACAGATTTGGGCCATTTGGAGTCGGATACTCGTGCCAAACGTGTGGTTTCAAGTTGATATTAAGCCGGTTCGAGGTAAGTGGCTTGTCTAACCTTGTGTGGGGGACTTTTCCCCTTAGGATGTGATATTTGGTAATTGAATGCCTTGTACGTGAGGTGACGAGCGCGTACTTGTGCTAATTTTTGAAAATCCAATTTTATTTTAAATATTTAGCCTGAGTTTCTTTCTTACCTGCTTTATTCTACTTGCAATTATAGCTTATGTTAGTTTAGAAAAGCATGCCTAGTTGACTTGAATTGCCTATTTGCTTAAGTTGATTTAATTGTACTACGTGAAGCATGTTAGGCTAGAACTACTTGTTGCCTTGTATTTTTGCACTCTATTTCTGAATGTCTTCTTGTTGTGGCTGCATATTTACTTTAGGACTACGGGACGATATCCCAGGAGATCCCCCTGCATATTACTTTGGGACTACGGGACGGTATCCCGGTAGACCCCCCTGCGTATTTACTTTGGGACTACGGGACGAAACCCCGGGAGATCTCCCTGCATATTTACTTTGGGACTACGGGACGGTATCCCGGGAGATCCCCCTACACAGTGATATGATGGACTATGGGACGGTATTCCGGGAGATCCTTCGGATATACATATGATGGACTACGGGACGGTATCCTGGGAGATCCTTCGGATATACATATGATGGACTACGGGACGGTATCCCGGGAGATCCACTAGACAGTTGAGAAAAGGACTACAGGACAGTATCCTGAAAGATCCTCATTGTTACCTTTGTTATCGAGCTGTTCCTATTCCGCGTTTATCTGTTCTTGTGTTTGTCATTTCCTTGTTTGACCTGTCTTATTTCACGGATGTATTCATTTTTTCTGTCTATCTTTTATACTGTAAATTCCTATTATATTGTTTAACCTCAGTAGGGCCCTGACCTTCCACGTCACTACCCGACCGAGGTTAGGCTTGGCACTTAATGAGTACCGCTGTGGTGTCCTCATGCCCTTTCCTGTGCATGTTTTTCATGTGTAGATCCAGGTACCTCCACTCAGGCGCACTATCCCCGAGGTTGAGAGATACAGCAGAGACTTCGATGTACATCTGTCACATCCGGACACCAGGAGTCTCTATCTTATTTCAGCTTTTTGTGAAAAGTTATCCTTCCTTACAGTTGTATAGACATTCTGGAGTTAGAGAAGTGTATTATATTCCGTTAGCCTGTGGTTCCAGTGAGTTTCCGGGTTTTGGAGTGATGTTGTAGACTTTCGTATTATTTTGGGTTGTATGTGCCAAGTGGCATTTATATACAGTCTTTCTTTTAGATTGCTCAGCTTTCTTTTACTTAATTATTCCTCAAATTTTGTTGTTATTCCGCATTGCTAGGATTACCTAGTGATGTGTGGCTAGAATTCGTGATTTTAAGCATTATTTACCTCGCATTTTATGTACTT